>JASDQU010014036.1:271601-284487 GCA_032191745.1 Picea mariana | reverse complement strand
CTTCATATTCTTCTTCAGAGTCTTCTTTGTTAGAGTCTTTTACTTCCATAAATAGAACTCTTCATGTCTCACTGTCACTGACTTCATCTTCATCTGATGATGAGTTGTCTTCTTTGGTGCATAAGCTTTTCTTGAAAAATTTCTTTGTAGTTCTTTTTCCTTTATATGTGTGTTTGCCTTTTGAGTAACCTTCATCATTTCTCTTTTTCTCACGAGGAAATTTGTTAGAAAAGTGACCAATACCATCACAATTAAAACAAATTAAAGGAAGCTTACCTCTATACCTACCATTGGTTCCTGTGTTCAGTCTTTTAACGAAGTTGGCCACTTCTTCATCATCTTCCAAGATGTCAATGTTGCTGCTATATTCTTCCTATAGATATTTCTTTTGCTTTGATCTTTTGGATGCCTTGAAGGCTTCTTCTTTAACATCTGGATTTTCCTGTTCAATTCTCATTTCATATGCTGTGAATATTCCATGCAGTTCATCCATGCTTATTGAGTTTAGATCCGATGTTTCTTCTAGTGCTGATATCTTAGGGTTGAATCTCATAGGAAGAGATCTTATTACCTTTTGAACAACTACAGTTTCTTCAATTTCTTCTCCCAATCCTATGATTGCATTCACTGTTTCATCGACACGTAAGCAGTAGGCTGCAATATTTTCATCTTCCTTCATTTTTAGTTGTTCGAACTGACCTCTGTAAGTATGAAGCTTTGCTTCTTTGACCTTTGTATCTCCTTTATAAATATTTCGAAGCTTGTCCCAAATATCTTTAGCATATTTACAATGTAAAACTTTGGTGAATACCGTATCACTGAGACCATTCAAAAGTGAATTTTTGGCTTTGGAATTATGCTCACCAAGTTTCATTGCTTTTTCATTTGTTGGTGGAACTGTTGGTGCTGTGTATCCATCTACAATTGATTGCCAAACTTGAAATCCCTGTGCCTCTATATATGTCTTCATCCTTATGCTCCAAAAAGAATACTTCTGTCCATCAAACCGTGGTATTCCATTTTTGTACAAGTTGATGCTCTCCATGATCTACCTTTCAGTGGTTAAACTAATTTATGAAGGAACCTGCTCTGATACCAATTGTTGGATTACTGAGAGGGGGGGTCAATCAGTAATAGAGAAATTTAATCCTTTTTAACCACATAATCCAAGTGTTATATCAATTTAGAATTATCATCCAATAACTACAGAGTAAATAAGCAATGAACAAATGAACAATCATACACATACACAGTACACCAGTGTTTTACGTGGAAACCCAAAGCGGGAAAAAAACACAGAATGATTTTTATTATATGTCTTGAAGAATTACATTCATTGGAAGCAACAACTTCCTTTGTTTTCCAGCTGCAACTCGAAGGAGGCTCCAACCCCCTAGTTTCTCGGGCTACAATCTGAGGGAAGCTCCAACTCCCCAATTCTCTGGCTACAAACCCCTATGTTCTCCGGCTACAACCGGAAGGTGGCTACAACCACCTGTCCTTTCCCCATTCAACCACCCTGAAGTAGAAGTAGAATGATGGAACCACTATCACACTATCACTATGAGATATACCTCTGTAAACATGTACCAATAAACTTGAACCATGCATCAACCTGTACCTCAACCTGTAATCAACTTGCACCATAAACAAGTGCAACAACCATGCACCAACCTATACCAAACAACCTGTAATCAACCTGTACCATAAACAAGTGCATCCAACCATGTACCAAGTATGTACCAATAATGTGTCAACTACTAATCAAATATGACTCATCAATAGGTACCAACATCATCAACTATACACCTCATGTATGTGCCAACTCATCAACTACTTGTCTCGATAGTGTACCCAACTTGTACCTCAACCAAAATCCCTCATCAATTTCATCATTTAAATATGATTTGTAACTCTGTAATAGACCTGGTGTATATGATCACATACCTTCAAAACTTCCTTAACTTTAAACAACAAGAAACTAGCATTTACATCAAACTTTTATTTAGTCTCACATGACTAGTTTTGGATTAGTCAACAACCCTAACTTGAAATAATCATCACTTTGTACCTGTAATGAATAAATATATGAAACTGATACACAATTTTATTCAGTGTGTTTTATGCAATTTCTCCAGGTTTCACTACTTGGAACCTCTCATAAAAGGAGTTATATCAAAAATGGCATACCTTGTTGAATTCTGTCTTATTCTAGAGAGCGACCTTGTAGAACGTGCCCCGCATAAAATGTTTGTTGAATAAATATGAAACTGTTACAAAGAATACTAAAAACTATACTCTAGACAACACATTTTGTCTCACTAAATTTGGATCTTTTATGAAGAAGTTATGACGTTTTTACCCTAAATACATGTTTTTGACTCGTTTCAAGACTAGCCAAAAACCCTATTTTCCACAGAGTGTAACTTGAAAAATACAACGACCCACAAGCTGATTTTTTTACCACAGATACTTGGATATGTTTCCTCAATGGAATATAAATTCCATGGTCTGAATCATTCTAGAAAAAAAGTTATTACGAAAATGGTGAGATGACCTGTAAATAACATACCTTAGAAAGCATCATCAAAATAATGTATGCTTCCTTGAATTCCGGCCTACTTTTCTTCACATTCCCTTAGAAATTTGGCTTAGATATCCTTTGGTTACCTCAGACACCTATAGGTATTCAATATTCTCAAGTGTGATTCAAATGAGAGAGCCTTGTCTCTTATTTATACTCTCCAAGTAGCTTCCTTAGAAACATCTTCTAGGTCACTTTGCCCACTTTCCTCATTTTAGGGTTAACCCACTTCTAATTTCTCCATTAAATTTATTATTTAAATAATTTATTTTCTATTCACATTGAATTATAGTATACTCATAACTTCACTTTATTATTTACCTTCTCAAATATCTTAAACCTCTTTGACTACTTTGACCTTTTGGGGCTTTAAGCCAACATATGAGGGTCCTCCAACTTCATAAGGCCATAACTCTCAAACCGTGAGAAGTTATGTGGCGTTCCACATACCACCAGAAATGGAATGACATGTAATATACATCTAGAATAGTATTACCTGAAAATATATCAAAACTCATACCGTTATCCATCAAACAAACTTGGGTCCATTACCCAAACCTGGGTTCTCCAACTTCACATGGCCATAACTCTCTAACCGTGAGGAGTTATGTGATGTTCCACATACCACCGGAAATGGCGTGACAAGAAATATTCATATAGGATAGTTTCACTGACAAATTCAATTTCCTTCATCTCATTATTCCACCATAAATCATGGGTTCTCTCACTCCGCAAAGCATCTTCCTATGAGGCTTTCACCATAAGGGGACCACTTTGGAGTTCATCCATCTTTACTTCTTATCAACCATGAAAAGACAACAATGAGTCATATTTACATAAAAAAAACTTGGGTTCACTACCCAAACCTCTGTGCTAAAACGCTTTCTTCAAGGGTTGACATCAATGACAACCAACCTTAATCAACAATAGGTGGGCTGGTGCCCGACCTATGTGAAGACTCTACGCCCATGGAGTTCGACGGTTCGAATCCGGTTAGATCCAAACCAAATTTTGCCAAAACATTTAGCCAATGAATGGGTTCCACGTGGCAGCCCATTACTGGGCCACTTGGCACCATACCATACACCAACAATACTTCCACATGTCAACAGACGATTCGTCCACTTGTATGTCTATATGTCTGCCCAGTCAACAACCAACTATACCTACCACATCATCCCCTTGCTACATGTCAGTACATATGCCCAATCAACACAGTTGCCACATTATCACATTGTGCCTGCAATTGTACCTTACCATGTCACATGTACGACCTGTACAGTCAACTGCCACGTGGTACTATACAAACTGTACAATCATCAATTTTTTGCTTGTTTCGCAAAACGAACAGATCGCGATATCTGGAGCATATGATGCCTGTTTGAGCCTGTTCAAGTTGCATTGGGTTCATATCGATGAGGTCTACACAGACGTCCATTTTGAATCAATTCTTAGCACTTTGATTTTTAGGCCGTCCTGGACCCATTTTGGTCTCGAGATCCAAATCTGGATCACACCTCCCCACTAAAGACCTTTTGGTCCCCAAAAGGTTACTGACCAGTCATCAAGTGAGGGATAGGCCACCTGGCTTGTTCTGTGTCTTTAAACTCTGTCTTATGCACCTGTCTCATCAAGATCAACTGTAAAACAATCATGATAACTGACAACATAATGTTAGCCATTTGTACCCTGTCACATCTTAATGAAGCCATTATCATCCATGTTGACAACATTACTAATGATAGAATAAAAAATATGACCGCAAATGAGCTAATATGCTTGTAATACTTGCATGACATTAGCTTATCTTGAAGCAAAGTGTGATTGATTTTCCATTCTACAATCATCTCATGTTCTTGCTTAAGATCGATTACTTGATTTGAAACAATTATAGGTGTGTTGCTTGCTTGAGATGCATTTCTTAATTGTTCCATAGTTTGAAGAGATTTATTTGCCTTTAAATGATGAGCATGAACAACATATTCTTAACCTACATTGGTTAAGTAATATTGATTCTTTTCCCTGTAGAAGATTGCTTTATGATCATACAAGTAAGGAATGCCTAAGACCATTCCACATTCACTGAGTGGCACCACATCACATGTTACCTCGTCCACAAACTTAGATGAAATTGCAAAATTTAATGTGAATTGCTTTCTTATGTGCAATTGATGATTGTTTCTTATCCATTTAAGTGTGTAAGGCTTATGATGCATCTGAGTGTTTAATCCCAATTTTTTTAAGCAATTCCTCTAAAATCAAGTTAGATTGAGATCCAATATCTATCGATGTGTCGAACTTAGTATGTCTCATTACGAAACTTATGTGAAACAATTTACTTCTAGAAACAAATCCATCACAAATTTTACCTGCCAAACCCACCAATGAGACTTTAGATTCATCCCCTGAATCTGATCCCAAGTCTGTTGGTCATGTTGCTTCTGCAACTGTTTTCCTCCCTTTCTTTTCCTTGAACCACTTTGGTCTCTTATCGGGATGCAATTTGAAACAATGGTCCTCATCATGCCTTTATTTCTTGCAATGCTTGCAAGAGGGCTTCTCTTCCTTTCTTGCCACTGAATTTGCCTTATTTCCATTCCACTTCCTCTTTTTCTCTTTCCTTGAAGATGATTCCCCTGATACACCAAATTTTGTTTTCCCTGCTTCAATGTATGTTTCTTGAACAAAAACCTCATCAAGATTAGTAGGTCCAAACATGAATACAACATTTTGAATATGTGCAGGTAAGCCTCCTATATACTTCATAAGAGTTTCTTGGGTATGTAAAGGAATATCTAACATCAATTCCATTTTATGAAATCCATCCGTGTATTCATGCATTGTTTGTCCCTTTTTTAGTTGAAGATATTTCCATTCAATTAAAGCTTTTTATTTAGAACCCAAAGGATACAATTGCTTTCTAAGTGCAGAAACAAAAACTTGCCATGATGGAAATACATTACCCACTTATTGTGTGCCATTTTGCAACTTTCTTTGCCACTAGATGAGTGTTGTGCCTGCAATATGAAGTGATGCCAATTTGATTTGAGTGGCCTCATCCTTGATCTGTTGCACACTGCAATAAACCTCCATCTATATAACCCAATTATCAAGCCTCTCTGGATTGAATTCACCATCATACATGGGTAATTCAAATTTCACATCAAGTTTTAGTAAAGACATTTCATGTTTATGTTTGTGGACATGTTTTCTTGCGATGCTTTTAGAACTTGAACTTGAAGAAGAAGGAGAAGAAGTAGGTGAAGGAGGAATTTGAGGAGGACCCTCTCCTTCTTCACTTTTTACCTTTGAAGATTCACCTAGATTCAACCTCTTCCGTTCCAAGTAATCCTCATACAAAACCTTCATCATCTCCGACATGGCGAAGAAAGTTTCTTGAAACTCTTTCTCATCCTAAGAAAGTCCCTCTTCCGATGCCATCTTTCTCAATCCAATCAATGGATTCTCTTCAAAAATCTCGCCTTCACCATGATTCATCCTTTCCCTGGTAATCATGCAAACTCAAAATCTAAACGTCAACTAGCTCTGCTACCACTTGATCCGAAAAGATATTTTAAACGACAATGGTTGAGTTATTTTGCATGAGTTAAAATACCATTTAGGAAAACTAAAGAAAAAGGAATATTTAATGAAGAAACATAGCATCCATATAAACATGTACAGATCTGAACACAATCATGAAGTACAACAAACCATAAAACACCAAAGTGATAACGAAGTTCGACAATCTCGCCTACGTCTCCAGGCCTTTGTCTCAGTGGGTGAGGATTTCTTATATATGTTCAAAGATTTAAAAATACATCACAATGGTGAAAAAAAGATTACAAACTAATCTGTTCTTTTTCTACCAGATCTCTAGAACCCAACAAAACTGACGGCACTGAAATCGGATGAACGAAGCTCCCAAAAATGGCCCTCAAAGGTGCTCTCCTCAACAACTTCCCTGCATAAAAATGGATTTGGCTTGGAAATTATTCAACATAAACCTGTTTTGATCCTCCCCCATGGCTCCAAGAACCTATAGTTTATATAGATTAGAAGTGGGTAAGAACCTCCCAACTTCTCCCCAAGATCTGTCCTAAAAAAGGGCCAATATCCCCCCAAAATGACCAAAATCTCCCAAAACTGTTGAATAAATCATTAAAAATCATATCATATGGTATAAAACCCACATTTGGAATAATTATCAGGCTGCAACCCCCGATCCTAAGGCTTATGGTCACTTGGACATGCTCCATGTGTCCAAGCGCTAGAGATTGTGTGCTGGCCCCCTTGAGTCTTGGTCTTGGTCTTATGGCTATGGCGCATGTGGCCTGGTGCTATGAATCTACGTGCTCTAAAATTGGATAGGCCCCCGATGATTTAGCTCGCAGTTACGCCCCCTGGTCAGTGGGATATCCTGGCTAACCGGGGCTAACCCTAAAACTTCATGCCAACAAATAAGTTCATGGTTATGTGGTGTGTGGTGGTGCCGGACCTGAGGGCTGACTGTTGTGAGAGGAGTGATCCTTCAAAGATATGGTCACATGCATATTCAGAACCATGGGCTGGGGCTAATCCCCAACCCTTTATCTGCCCAGAATTACACCAAATAAAATTTAAATATATATGGAATCATCTAGTCGTAAGAACCACTGTATAGGCAGGCTGGTGTCCAGCCTATGTGAAGACTCTACACCCATGGAGGTCCACGGTTTGAATCCGGTGGACTCCAAACCAAATTTTTCCAAACATTTTAGCCAATGAATGGGTGCCATGTGGCACAATACCATACGCCAACAGTACTGCCACGTCTCAATGCACGATTCATCCACTTGTCTACCTATATGTCTTCCCAGTCAACAACCAACTGTACCTGCCACATCATCCCCTTGCCACATTTCAGTCTGTACGCCCAGTCAACACACTTTCCACGTTAGCACACTGTTCCTGCCACTATAACTTTCCACATCAGCTGTACGGTCGTACGACCTGTACAAATAACTGCCACGTGGCACTGTACGGACTGTATGTACTGTACAGTCATCAAATTTTTGCATGTTTGGCAAAACGAACTGATCACGATATCTAGAGCATATGACATCCATTTGAGCCCATTTAAGTTGCGTTGGGTTCATATCGATGAGGCCTATACACACGTCCGTTTTGAAGCCACTTTGAGTACTTTTATTTTTAGGCCTTCATGGACCCATTTTGGTCCCGAGATCCAATTCTGGATCAATCATGCTTTTAAGTGGGGATCATTTCACTTATTTATTGATTGAACCTGTTATCGCACAAATTGTGGGTTGGGAAAATACTGACCCAACCACCAAATGGCGACAACTTTGAGAATAACTACCTACTGTCACCTTAGGCAGGTATTCTTGTCACTTTAGAGATGATAGAATCACCTCAAGGGGGGAATCCTAGTGACCCTAGGGGTAAATGAGATGGAAAGTGAGATGTATGAATGGATTCCCCTATAGGTCAAGTTACTAAGCATAGAAAAGGGCTTGAATGAGGTCTTGGTGGTAGCCAAAGGTTTCCAAGAGGTAAGAGTCCCTGTGAAGAGTGGTGTACGTGCCCGAGACACAAGAACAAGCCGATATATGTATACAATGTTATTTGGAAAAGAAATTTAAGCTTGTTTTCTATAATTGCAACAAAAAACAAAGATATATATCAGAAATAAACTAATTGTTAAAGTTTCTAAAAAAATGCTAGAAGTCCAACAAATGATGCAAGAGATAAACTAGAAAAATCTAATGATACTCAAGTAAGCAAGCACAATACTTTAGCAATAAAACAAGGTTGTAATAAAAGGTGTTTGCAGAGATAAGGGGTCAACAACCCTTATCTTACCCCTTTACAGAAATAATAATATAAGGGGTCAACAACCCTTATCTTATCTTATGACGTCACCCCTTTAGGGAGACGTTTTGACACTTTTTCAAGTCGTTGGAGAAGAATGTGGAGGTCGTTGGGGCTCCTAGAGCCTCCTCTTCATGTGGCAAGGTAAATCCACTCCTCCTCCATTCAAATCATTCCAAGTTTCAATGAGAAACAACTCCATCACCACCAACCTTATCCCTATGTGATGTCAAGCCCCAAAGAGTGACGGTTTTCCCCTCATAGGAAATTCATTTGGCATGTGAGGGATAGGTAAGGTCCTTCAAGGTGTATTCTATGCCTCCAAATTCAAGCCATCGTGATCCAACATGTGGTCTATTGGCATCCAACCTGTGGGCTTCAATCCCCATGGAATCCAAAGCTAGGCTTGTTCCTCCAAAACTATCCACCAAACAAGGTCCTGGAAAATGAAAGGGTATGCCCTCCAAGGATCTCAAGTCAAAATATCATGGCAAGTGAAAACCACATCTAATAAACATGACACATTAACATTTGCATCAAAATTACCTCATCAAATCAAACAAATTCTCCAATGCCCTATACAATTGACCAGGTTTAGGTATGGGAGGGGTGTCATAAAATTCCTATTGGGTAGACCAAAGTCATCAAGTAGGGGATGCTCCCAAGGATGCCCCTTCAATTTTATGTAGTGTATTATGAGGTGGATATGGGTTTATACTTCACATGTCAATGAGATTAATGACATACAAGCGCTCATACTATCTCATTTATATTGGGTGCCTTTGTAGGGCGCGTGTTGCACCTTCTTTTTCAATGCAACCTTTTTCCAAGCCCATTTGTTTCCATTTATAAATTACTTAATGATCCAAACACGTGTGCACTTCCAATAGTGAATCGAATAGCTTGAGGAGAAGTATCAAAGTGTCACTTGAAAGAATATATCCACAAAGTTCCATATGGGTAACCATCAAAGCATTAAAATGTACTAATGCTAGTCTTTCATTCAAGCAGGATATTTATTATGTGTTTGATATTTTTGCATGCCTTCAATTCTTTTAAGAGAAGCCATTCATAATTCTCAAGAACTGTTAGGGAGAGAATCTAGAAGGTTTATATTAGGCTTTTATCTTTTTCTAGCCACCATCCCCCTGGGCCTTCAGCCCCTTCTTCCCATGAAATGAGGTACATGTCATTCTTGGGTCACTAAAGTAAAAGGGACTAGAAGAGGGAAATTTTACGGGAATGAAATGAGTGGAAATTGATAAGTGTGTTCAAGAATGGTATGATGAACTCTCGGGGGACCTCCCAGTTGCACCCATTCCCCAAAATTTGGCCACTTACTAGGAAACTGATGACACTCACTAAGGTGAAACAGGGTCAAGAGAATAATTTCCAAGCAAGTGGTCTATAATCAAAATCAGCTTCAATACAACATGCTTAAATGCTTCAAATATCAGGGTGATTACTTGCCACAATACCTGACTTGTACCGCATGGAGAAAGACCCATGTACCTTCCAGAATTTAGATGGTGTGGTGGATGCGTTGATGATGGATCTAGGATGTGGTGATAGAGAAAGTTACCATATGTGCAAGTGGACACTGCTAGTCATGTGGTATTTCGACACTCCATTTCTGCAACCCGAGGGCCTACAAAAATCATCTCCTTAGTTATTCTAGAAAATGGGGATACCATCTGGCTCCTACTTGGGGACATGTACATCTCCTGGTAGAACTGTGCCTACATTGAAACAAAAAACTATAAAATCTAGGGTGGTCCTATCACCCTTTGTGTATATATATCAAAACCAAAAATGAAACTCAACTAGAAAATAAAATTTTAGCATTTTTTCAAAAATCTCTAAACTAAGAATGAAATCAATATGCAAATAGAGAAAAATGAAATATGAAATGCATCTAAAACAATATGGTTAATCAATATGAAAATGCAAGGAAAACAATATGACCTACCTACTTACTTGGGGCCTGGGCCTTGAAGAAGTCAAGTGACCTGAACATAAGGTTGGAGAAGAGATCCATCCAATGGTAATGGTATCTTTCTCCCATCCAAAGCTATCAAATAATACTTTTCTTTATCCAACTTATTCTTGACAATGTAAGGGCCAAGCCATGAGCTATCATCCTTCTGGTCATACTTGGGCTTGCCCTTCTTTTTGTCCCAAATGAGTGCAAGACTTCCTTCACTATAATTGATGTAAGTTATATTCTTGATGTATGGATAAGAAGGAGGTTCTACATTAACTTCCCTTTTGATGGCTTCTTTGCATTCTTTATATTCTTTCTTCAATATTTGGATAGACCCTGTTTCTTTCCCTTGGAACTTTGCAAGTTTTTATTTTTATTCATTTGTTCTTGGGAGGAGTGCGTCTATGGAGTCTTCCTACATAAAAGGAAAGTCTAGTGGATTGTACTCAATGGTGTGTGGGACTTCATCAAACTCATCTTCACTTGTGTAGTCAGGACCATTGGGATCAGTCACATGCTTGTCAACTCACTCTTGACTGTATAATACTTCAAAAATGCCATCTCCCATGGGGATGTGTGCATGGATGAGGTCCATGATAAGGAAAACTCCGAGGGAAGCAGATCAACTCCTTGATAAGAACATCCCCCAAGAATCAGGAACATCAATCACCACCATTTTCATGAGGAGGCTGATATGTGGAAAATCAATCAAAGAGACCTCAACATCCTCGCATAACCCATAAGCCTTGAACCTTTTAGAATCAATGCCACATATGTTTCCATAACGTCTAGTTGTCTTCAAACCAATTTGTTCCATCACCTTCAATGACATGACATTCACAGAAGCCCCATAATCAATCATACAATTGTTCAAATGGAGGCCATTCATTCCTAATGAAAGATAGAAGGGAGGATTGTTGTCCTTTTTTCGATCGAGAGACATAGTGTCCAAAATGATCATAGGGTCTTCCTTCTTAGTCGACACATGTAATAACTTCAAGACTTCCCTCCTTTCAAAATGGATCTTGCACATCTCTGTCAACAAGATCGTCATATTCAACTTTCCAAACATGGCTGCAACATCTATATTCAATCAAATCTCATATGTGCGAGCTGGCTTAGTAAGAAAATCATGTACTGGAAGTGGGGGTGGTGGGACCGCCTTCTCCGTAGACAGAAGAGGAGTGGCAAGATGTGATGGAGGGATTGAATTTTTATTTCTTCTCATGTATGTCAAATATTCCCTCTTCCTTAGCTCCTTCTTCTTATTATATGTCAATTGATTTAAGGCTTGGAGTCTCCCCTCTCTTTCCCCTTATCTTCTAGCTTCATCGATATGTTCCTATGTGAGTATTCCTCTTGGAAACTACATATCATACCCATGAAATTCATACTGTCGAAAGAATATTCATCTCACCGGGGACACTCATATTCTCTGTGAGGTTCTTGGCATGGAAGACACCAAACTACTTGTTTTGTGTCAACCATCCCAACTGGTTTCAAAGTATCAAGGGCCTTTGCCTCTTGTTGAGGCCTTGGTTTCCAACTCGTGGAATCTGTTGGGGTCCTAACCCGCAAATAGGTAGATCAATATATTCGGATGTAATAAAGGTCAATATTAATAAGGCCTTTCAAGAAAATAGAATAAGGCAGATGTAAGAAGACCTAATAGAAGCTTCCGCTTCTAGAAGGATATTCCTCTAGATGCTTCTTTTGATAGACATATTTAGTATAAATAAGGGTTGAGGGTATGAAAACCCTAGCTTGAAGATTATTGTAACAGAGCGCTGCTTGATTGGAGGTTGCCCTCAAAGAGGCCCGTGAACATTTCTTTCTAAATCAAAGTGCTATTTATGTTGTTGTTCTTATATCATTTATGTGTTATTGTGGAGATTATGCTAGATATATTACTGTTATTTTTCCATTTCTAGCATTTTATTTCTATTCTGCATATTTATTATATCTGGTATCTTGAAAGTGGTATCAGAGCACTTTCCTTGGCAGAAATTGTGGGAATTTTTTTCCAGGGTAGAGACGTATTCCGACGTCTTTAAGTCACAGAGATCTGTCGTTACGCGCATAAACCCGTTGTTGAGGGATTCATACACGCAGGAAAGACAAGTGGTTCTTAAGCACACATCTGTTGGCCACCCTTGTAACCCCTGTTGGTACCCCTTCGAGTGGTAGCACATCAAACAACACCTGTGTACGGATCGAACTAGATTTTCTGAAGCCCTCTTTAGATAAACCTATCGATCGTCGGACTACTATAGTGTCACCGAGAACAACGCTCGGGAAGATACTCTCTAGTACCTAGGTAGTCGGGTAGTATGGCTAAGGGTATGGTCTATCCTACTTAGTTAGTGCCCTGAGATATTGGGCCGAGTACTACTGTTGGACCCCGCACGTATATCAGAGAGCTATAGCACAGGGCAAACCCTTGT
>JASDQU010014036.1:234867-271285 GCA_032191745.1 Picea mariana | reverse complement strand
TATATACCAAGGAGACATTTTCATTTGGAATCATCTTGTACTTGAACATTTAAGTGGGGTAAAAGGAGGTTTCCCCCTCGAAGAGGCTTATTATCTGAAATTATCTCTTTTTCAAGGCGTTGAGTACTTTTTCTGAGGTTTTTCTATGCTATATTGATATTTGGTTCTTAACAGAAGCACTTGAAACTGGTGGTGATAAAACCGAGGTTTTCATGCATGAGTGACTTCCACTAGTCTAACTAAGTGTAACTAGCTCTAAATTAAGCGAATGTTCTCCTAGAATGTAGGATAAGTTCCTAAAAAATAGGAGACCCTTAATAATGACTAATAAACATAGGAAAATAAGGAAAACATATCCTAGGTGTGTGTAATATCTCCAACATGATTCCACAAGAGAGAGGGGGGTTCAAGGGGGAATTATTTATTGGTATTAATCCAACCCACATTCTTGAAATTATTTTCATTGTATATAACCTTCTAATTTGTTGTTGAGTGTTCTCAAAGCCAATAATTTAAATCTTGTAAGAGGGTAGGTGTGAGAAGTCACATCCCATAGTTATTAGGGAGAATGGGCTGAAGTACAATAATCTTTGGGAAGTGTGAGAGTCAATAAAGCAAGGGAGAAGAAGGGAAATTCTTATGTAGAACTAGAGAGACAAGTTTTACATGCAAATTTTGGACAACAAGAGAGGAGTTGAGTGCTGGCAAGAGCACCATCCATGGGGTGCTTGAATGCAACCATTGTTTGGTTGTGTTTATGCTGAGAAAGAGGCATGTGTTCCTGTAAATCAGGTTGTAATCTTGTAAATCATTTTTTTGTGGAGGAAATGACTCAAGAGCCTTGTGAAAGTTGTTGTGAGCACTCATGAAGTAGCTTAGAGGATTCGCAGTCAACCAAGTGCATTGGATCCTTGTAAGGAAGTGGGAAGGCCCGAGGAACTGTGTGCATAAAGGGGGATCCCATTCCTTGTGTTTTGCATGTTGTGGGGAATATAGTGGAACCTAGGTTTTGGGGTTGTTGGGTGTGGAGAATGGACAACCAAGAGGGACAAATCTCCTTTTGGACTCATAACCTCGGCTTGGGGGTGGCTTGTTGTTGAAATAAATGAACAACAACACCTATTGCTAGGAGGTTCATTCTTCGTACGCAACCAATGTTGGCACCCAAAGTTTATGGTTCAATTCACGTCTGTGCACAAACGAGGTTGTGCACACTCAGTCCAATTTTTTGTGCATGCCTAAGTTAATGCGTGAAGAATGACAAGGAATATGCACAAGACCGAGTTGTGATAGTGGGAGACAAACCTGAAATATTATAGAATGTTTGTCGGTCCTAGTTTTGATGTGCGCCAGAAATCAAGAAGATGCAAGATGAAATCAAGAAAAGAGTCATCGAGAAATCCTTTCGAATTATTATGGCCAACAACACAAGTGATCGTGGAGCTAGCAGGACGGTTAATATTTTCCCAATTATTGAAGGCTACGTGGAGTGTAGGAAGGTGCCAAAAGCATGCAAGGAAATTTGTCATTAGAACGAGTGGATCATAGCATAAAAAGATAGAGCTCCTGAGCAGAGAAAGTTATAAAAGGAAGCAATGAGATCGTAAATTGGGTCGAATGGATAGTTGGATAATGTATAGTTGCAAAGCTAGATGGTTAGATGAGACACATTGAGTTGTTGGTATCAAGATCACTCTGAGCCTATTGTAATATTGTAATGTTTCTGAATATATTCCTGAGTCTGTCATATATTTGAAGTCTTGAGAGAATGCGCATTGCAAAATATGTTGTATTTTTGGGGATTTATATAAAGGAATATATGAAGTTTTGTGGTTGTCATGTATAGTCTGCTTAATGTATGCCTCTGTTGTAATGTAATGACTCTGGTAATAAAGATGCGACAATTCTAATCTATTTTGTGTATATCATGTATGATTTGGATATGTGTGTGTATTGTTTTACTTCTTGGTCCTAATAACTGGTCAGATATGAGTTGCATGAATGCCACTCCCGATGGATCTTTATGTGTTTAGCCTTCATCCCTGTCACAAGATCTTATGGTCTCTGTGATCCTCTCTGCATATCAGGTGAGACCTTCCTCGGCCTTGGCCGAGGATTGATATGCTGATGCTCTGGGGTTTTTTTTGGTCAAATCTGGACGAACCCTGGGTCTAAACTCTCTAGTGTTAAGAAGGACGCGCACAAGCTTGGAACAAAACACCAAAAAATGGTTCAGTTACCAGGACTTGAAATTCTTGTAGGGAATGATGAAGGAAAGAGATGAGGTGGAACCCATCTCAGGAGGAAATTCAAGATTGGTTGATTATGAAAGAGCATGAGTTTTCCCTGTGAGAAACCCAGGGACTGAAAGTGAATGTGAAGAAATGAAATGATGACTATCTTTACACGAATATGCATGCAATTTTCTTTGTTGAATTTCCTTGTTTGTTGTATGAGTGGATAGAAATTAAATTGCTACCAATTCTACTATGTGGCCTTTGGAACCAGTGGTTTGGGATCAAGCCAAGCTTGAAAGATTGAAAGTGTTGAATAATAAGTGGACTCAAGATATTGAATTATGGTTTGCTTGAGTAAAATAAGGCTACATTGTTGAATTTGTTGTGGAGTACACTGATTCTTTCAGCGAGGCTGAAATAAATTTCGTGGAAGGTCTGATGAAGCAAATGTTGGAAGAAATTTCACTCTGGATAAAGATGTTGTTCATGCAGAAACACCATATTTTGGTTGGGGGGAGGTGATGGGTGTCTGAAACACCATCTTATTCATGAATTTTCTTTCCCTTTTTCATGATAATCTCGAATAATTTCACTACCATCTTCAACATAATTAATGGATTTTTGTCTAAGGTATGTCACTTATTATTTATGCCATTTTAAGTGATCTCGCTAGTTTAAATGAGAAAGTGTTGATTGTTTCATGCTTACTAACAAAATGTATCAAAAAAGGTATGTCACATGGATGTCAATGTACTACAACATGAACTTGTTGCAACACCTCTCTTAGTTGCTGCAACATGGCCCTGATTTGTTGCAACACCACCTTTATTTGTTGCAACACTACCCCTAATTGCTACAACATGTTGTTGCAACACGATATTACACATTGTTGCAATACCAACTAGTAACGTTGCTACTCCTCGTAGCTACAACACGACACAACAATTCCCAGGTCAATTTCCAACATAATTGTCTAAAGCTTCCAACTACTATAACCGCGTTCAAGAAACCACCACTTGCATGGTACCCCAGAATATACAAAAGGACGTGGTAGAAAGGGTTTAAAAGAGAAAGAGACGAATGTATAAAATTGTTCCAACATATGTCTGAATCAAAAGGGGGGTCAAGTCACACGAATCTCCCCCGCCCTTATTCAAGTCGATTCATTAGATGAGATTGATAATAACCTAAGGATCATAGATCCTCATGGCTTTCCTCAACACTTCTTTACTAATAAAAATATGTAATGAATTGTATAAAGACTTGGCTCACTGAGAGTCGAAGGACAATGTTTTTTGTAATCTGAATTTTGTTTTCATTCAATAAAGATATTGTTGCAACTTTGGTTGAAGTCTCCTGTGTAATATGTGTTTAATCTCAGCATGTGATTGGAGTTTTAACCAGTGCCACACCTAAGAAGGAGGGACCCCTCCTTAGTTAGGTATTGTTGCACTGTAGTATAGATTGATTTGTCAATTATGTGGTTTATATGATTATTAATAATTTGATTAGTGCAAATTGGATATAACATTTGGATTTGCTTGTCACTGCAACAACAGATTTGGTATGTCGGTTATTTGTGACTGCAACTCTAGAATTGATTCATTTCATTATGTTAGCATTCATTTCATTTGTTGATATCTATTTTTTATTATTTGAATTGGTTAACTAGATGAAACATGTTTTCAATGTTGTCCATAAACATAGGGATATGAATTATCTATGGGCATAGTCACCATCCAAAATTAGATATTGGCCAGTGTGCTCTTTTCTTACAATATCCTAGTTGTCTTTTTATTTACACTTGAACCGGGGTTACAACACAAAGTGCTTCCATTCGGTTGAGTTGGTTCAGCTGCCTTTTTTTTCATTTACATATAGAATGGGGTTACAACACATAGTGCTTCCAGTCAGCTAGATTAATTAAGTGATTAGCTGCTTTCCTTGAATAACACTCAGACTGGGTTACAACACAGATTGTTCTAGCTTGTGATTAGCTTGAATGGTAGATTGTAACAAAGTGTGACAAATTGATTGGTATGTACTTGAAACTTCATTTGAAGTATATATGAAGTGTTGTTCAAATTTTGTGTACTTGTAAATAAAATTTTAGCTTATGTTGTCATGGTGATAGAGTACTTTCTAGCACTGGTTATGTAAGTTAATTTAACATAACAATGAGCATATTATGTTTAGTGATAAATCTATTCTTCATAAGTAATTTTCTGATTTGTTATATGTTGGGGATTGTACCCTTAGGGTTGTGAATTTTCTCCCCTTGAAGTGCATTGTTTCACTGTGTATTTTCTTATGCTGCCCTATGTATTCTGGTTGCACAAAAATGCAATGTATTATATTCTAATTTATATTTCAGATTCAGAGTTAATGTTGAAATTTCATTGGAAATAGATTTGGGGAACCTCAAGTTTTGAGGTGAAATTTCTAAATTTGTTTTAAGATCAAAGTTTACCAACTTTCCACACTAGGGCCATCTGTGGATTTGACTATATTCTCTTTCTCATCACTCTCAAAGATGTCGCATTGCATTGTGTCAAGGTTAGTGATAAACAAATTAGTTATCGAGCCAACAAATTGGATCTTTTTGCATTGTGTCAAGACAGAGGCCCCAACAAGCATAGTGAAATGAAGATGCTCGGTAGGTACACACCAGGTAGGTCTATAAGAACCATGCTCATGGTATACATGGTTCTCCATATAGTGGTGCAACCATTCTTGAAGGTGCTCCATTTCAATGGCAACTTGCATAATGTAAGGTACTAATGCTTGTAGAGGCAATAAAATCCCCCAAAATAGTGGCCATAATCGAGAATAATTCCCCTATTGGGAGCTACATCAAATTGTACGCTGAAGAAACCCAATGCATATAGATAGACATAACCCTCCTTCAATAAAAGGGGATTATATATTTGAGAAATTTAGTTGTGTAGATCCACCAATCTAGGCCATGTTATTGCACAAGTTGTACGTTAGGAAAATCCCAACCCAAACCACAAAATGGCAACAACTAAGAGATCACCTACCCAATGTCACCTTAGATAGGTGTTCTCGTGACTTTAGATGTGAAGTGATTACCTCAAGGGGGGGGATCTTGGTGAACCTAGGGGGGAATGATATGGAAAGTGTGATGTATGAATGAATGCCCCTATAGGTCAAGTTTTTATGTGTGGTGAATGGCTTGAGTAAAGTCTTGATGGTAGCCAAGGGTTGCCAATAAGTAGTAGACCTTGCAAATGTTGATTGTACCTGCCCGAGACACAAGGAAAACAAAGATACAAGTCCAAGTATATTATGGACAAGAAAGTTAATCTTGATGTCCCTAATTGAAGTAGTTAGTAACAGTATATATCAGCAATGAAATGACAAAATTAGCTGCTAAAACAAGTGCTAGAAATAAAGTAAATGATGCAAGAGATAAACTAGTAAAACACTAATGCAACTCAAGATTAAAGAAGCAAGATACTAGCACGAAAAGTAAGGTTGTAGAAAACACTTTCTGCAAAGATAATAATCAGCCTTATGGCTGTAAAAAACAATTTATTACAACAAGATATTCAACCATTAAAACTTTCCCAAATTTTACCAAAAGATGCACTATGATCACTAGATTGCGTGGGAAAAAACTTAGCAAATTTCAGTTGTTGAATTGAGAGTTATTTGAGAAAGTTTAATTAGGGTTTATGTAGCTATAATGGATGAATATGAAAATTTATTACAAAATCAAGAAATACCCCTTTAGAGGGGACTCCCTAGTGGCTAGGAGGTGTGCTAGGAACAAGGAACAAAATCTAGATTGCAAAAAGTTGAAATGGAAAAAAATCATGTTTCCCAATTCACTATTTCATTTCTCCAATGCAAAATATTTAGATTAGTGCCTTTAAAATTGGGTGAATGGAGTCCTAAAATAAATATTTAGATAAACAAAGACCCTAGGGGTGTAATCCCTTTTACTTCCTAGGGTATTCCAATCAAACTTAGGGTAACTCTAAGAGGGTATACGCACTTGTATTCCTCCTAGCAACCCTTGCAAAATAACTTGTAAACTTTAGCAAATTAGATTAATATTAATGGAGGGAGTGTTATCCCCTAACCCAGGGATAACTAAGGAGATCATTTCTCGAGGCCCATAGGTCCTAGACATGGAGTATCGAGAAAGACATGACTTGAGCATAGCCTCGGAGGGCCCCTCTTTTTTTTAGTGCAGTCCATGTATCACTAGCAACAGTATCCATTACACCAGCCTGGTCCTGAAGTAGCGGTGAGTTTTTCTCCATGAGGTAATGAGTCTGGGTTTCATGGTATGTATCACTCTTGAAGCACTTGAACATGTTGTATCGAATCCTTATTCGTTTCATGATGTTTTCCTGAAAATTATGCTCTTTTCCTCGTTAAAACCTGGAAGGGTGACACGGTGCCCTGGGAAGTTGATTTCCCTTTAGGATGGGTTGCTATTGGGTGGATCTGTGAAAATTCATCATCTATTCCCTCCATACTTATCACTTTCCATTTTTATTCCTTCCATCTCCCCTATCCTTGTTTGGGCATTGGGATTGGATACACTAGGAAGGGTTGTACCTTACCTTGTGGGAAGAAGGGAATAAAGGCCTAGAGGGTAAAAGTAGTCAGCAAGAGTTAAAAGCCAATGTTGAAACCTATGAGATGCTTCACCCAAGGATCCTCGAGAAAGCAGTGAAAATATTCTCAGTAAGAAAAGGGGATCCACAAGATAACATAAAAACTCAAGGTACTAGTTGATGGATAGAAGGTCTCATCATGATTCGGCCTATTATGACCATGGGCATGTAGCGGTATGACACTACCACCTATCTAGTCACTAAGCCAAGGTAGTGGCTCTTTGTGGCATAGCCAAGAGAAATGGGGTATCATCACGATCCAACCTTCTCATTTCCGTGAAATGTTTGTGAATAACGTTGTTACCTCTAGTCATAAAGCCAAGATAGTGGCCCTCAACTATTTCCTTGAAGGACAAGAGAAAAAGATCAAAAGAAATAAAGCTAAGAGTAAAAGGCAATGAATGGGCTAGGAAAAAATTGCATTTATGATAATGTGCAACTTTCCCTCTACAAAGGCACCCATAGGTAATACTTTACATTTCCCCGTCATTACATGCACCCCATGCCCAAATATTTACCCCATGCCACCTCATACACTTACATGACTTGGAATAGATCCCACCTAGTAAACACCCCAAATTTAAGAGAGGTTATCCCAATAGGACACCCTGAGACCTTCTCCAAACCTAACTTGTCAAATTGCATAACATCTTTGAGCATTGGTTTGGGTTAAGGGGGGTTTGATGCATATGTTTGGGTAATTTGATTCTTGGATGTGATTTACGTGTTATGATCCCTATGACTTATGAACCCCCTAGAGGGCGTACTTGTTTTTGTTGCAATACCTTGCCCAGTGGACAAGTACACACGAGAGAATGATTAGCTTGGACCTTCATGGGGCATTAAATCCCACATATGGACGATGAAACCCCAACCAAGGGTAAGAAGAGATTGAAGATGTGCATCGGGAGAAAGAACGATGTTCCCTTTGGAGGCACCCTAGAAGACCTAGACCCAAGGGACCTTGCTCTTACCACATGGACGTTAGCCCTTGAGGGCCCTGGACGTTACCATGATATCCCTAGACGTCATCCAGAGCTAGGGTTTCATCTTTGGAGGCATTTTTGAGCCTGGAGGCATGTGTGGGCATCATTTTAGGCCTTTGGAGGCCAAGCGTTCCACTTTCCTTGCTCAACATTCCACATGTGGGGCTCAACGTCACCCTAGAGGGGCATGTCATCACCCATGGAGTGATTCTTAGATGCAAATTAAATTATTTTTTGTCCAGATTTAATTTGTGTAAAAAACGGGCCAGGTCGGCCCAGTAATTATGAACTGAAATTAATTTTAGGTTAAATTTTGTATAAATAAGCAAAAAGTGACATTCATTTTCATCACAAGTTGTCATTTTGAGACAAGAGGTATGAAATTTGCTCCCTATTAGGGTTATTGGCTGAAATTGTGAGGTGTCACTCTTGTTTAAGGCTGATTTTTGGAACTTGGATCAATTTTGGAAGTTTTATGGTGATCTTGCATGGTATTCTCATGATTATTCTTGGTGCAAGTAAGTGAAATCTACATTTTTTCATCTATTGAATGGTTTTATTTTCTCATACAAGATTATGAAATTTCATGGTGTATTAAATGCTTGAAGTAAGAAACTTAAGTTGCTACTTTCTTACTTTTTATTTGCCAAGCTTTTCATTGAATTGATCTAGTAACTAGTGAGACCCTAGAGCCCTAAATTGCCAGCACTCTAATGGTTTGGACTTAGTTATTGTTGCATAAGTTTTACTCCATAAAAATGTTAAGGAGAGCAAGGCGCTAGCACCTAGATTTGCCTACACCCTAGCAGTTTGTCTCTTGAGGTCAAACCCAAGGAGGAATTAGGTTACTACTTCTCCTACACCTTTTCCCTCTTAGACTTTTGTGCATCATCATTAATTTGTATCCTTAGAATAAGTCGTCCTCCTTGACTCCATTACCCTTGAAGGCACTAGTCCTCTTCTCTTACTTCTTGACAAGACTCAACTCAAACTCCTTCACTTCATACTCAAACTCTTTCACGTCATACTCAAACTCTTTCACTTCATACTCTATTAATTTGCAAACCTAGTCTAGAAATACTAATAACTAATTTGTTGTTGTCATAATCATTTCTACAACTCTCATTTTGCAGCTTATATTAGCATACTAACCATCTAAGTCATCCCATAATTTGTGTAAGGAAAGGTACTATCAATAAGTGTTAAAGTATATGTTTAATTGCCTTTTTAGAGTGCAAATTCTGAAGTTGTTACCATTGTCATAGACGTTGTTATAACCATTGTTGCAGCCCTTAACAACCCTAAAATCATACATAAAACCATTGGGCATTTGTACTAAGAAAACTATAATCATTGGATATTGAAGTTGCTTTATTATAGTACTTTTCTGAAGTGGTTTCATTGCTGTCATCATCATTAATTAATGTTGTTATAAATGTTTGGAAAACCATTTAAGTCATTCATTGACATGTATTTATCTTGAAAAATGTGAGTGACAAACCATTATCAATTTTGCAAGACTATTGTATCTCTTCCTTGTCATCATAACTTGCACCTTTCAAGATACATTACTGCTACTGTGATCTCATTTTCATTGTATAGTAACTTGTTTGGGTAACACATAATTTGTTTAAGAAGTCCTTTATTATAACTATTGCTACTAATGTTTGATGTTTCATTGGTAAAGGGCAGGTACAAACCCATTTTCATTTTCCCTTATCCCTTTCAACTTCACCAAAGTGACTTCTTCTACTGAGTGACCTAGAGAGAGGGGTGGGTTTTCACCGTATCTTTTTCCCCTTCATCAACCAACTAGGTCCTGGGACGTCTCCCTTGGAGTGAGATTTTCCTCTTCCTAAAGAGAAAGAGGTACCTTGTTTGGGTGGTAGTGATAGGGTTACCTTCATGTTACGTCAATATAGGCCTACTTTCCTTTAGGCTTGGGTAAGTATAGATTGTGCGATGAAACTTTTGGCGTCAATGTCGGGGAACATCGAGTCAATTTTCCTCGAATGACACTTTTTTAGTAAGCCTTTTCCCTTTGATGATCCCTCTTTTCCCTTTGATGATCCCTATAAGGATTATCTAGCGACTCCACTAATAAAAAATCCAATCATGTCTTGTCAATGGGACCCAGGTAATTTTAAACCCTTGGATATGAGTGAAATTATGGGTTAACCTCGATAAATGCCTCCGAGGTATGAAAATTGGCTCCCTAGATTTACTGGTAATGATGGGGTTAGGATCGAAGATCACATGAATAATTTTTGGGCTTTCTTTCAACTCCACCCTATCATTGATGATGTTGAATATTTGGCAATGAAACTTTTCTCTACCACTCTTCATGGAAATGCTAGGAAATGGTATGATGATCTTCCCGATGCTAACATCACATCTATGGACAAGTTAGATGAAACTTTTCTCGAGAAATGGGGTATTAAATTAGACTATTTTCACATGCTAATAAAAAGACTCGAATACATGAAACAAACTAAGAATGAGACTGCCAAGGAATTCCATACCAGGTTTGATAATTTGCTACAAAAAATTCCTAGAAGCCATCGTCTTGAAGACAAGTACCTCGTTTACCTCTATACCAATGCACTCTTAGTGCAATTAGGGTTTCTCCTCAGTGAAAAGGGGCCAAGAACAATCCAATAATCTTATCACATGGCTATACAAATCAAGGAAAATATCTCCTTGTTCAAGGGAGAACACCTCTTTACTCCAGAAATCAAGGTTTATGACCCCAAAGATACCCCAGATACTCTTAGTCTAGAGAGATTAGTTTCCCTTGAGATCTTTGTTAGTAAATTCCAGGAAAGAAGGGAATAATTCATCAACCAATAAGAGGTTTAGGAGAGGGATCCTAATGAACATTTCCAATCCCATGAGAAAGAGAAAGAGTTTACGCATGCTTCTACCGAGGATAATGAGGACCTGGTTGAAGAGCGAGAACCCGAAGGTATCAAACATGATGATCAAGTATCAATGTATGCTCTTCCCTCTGATGAATCCATCCGAGATCATACTCCTCCTACACAAGAAGAAGAGAATGAGGTTAGTCATTTTCCTTTTCAGGTTTTTGATGATACCCTTTTTCTATGATTTTGAAGGTGAAGAAGTAAGGAAATCCTTGGATGAAATAGACCCTCCATCTTGTCATAAAGGTGAAAATGTGATTGAAGAGGTGAGTCATGAGGATGAGGTACTAATGCTTTCTCTTCCATTTGATGAAGTCATCCAAGGATTTGATGCTCTTTCATAGGAGAAAGTGAATACGGTAAGTTGTTTCCCTTTCCAAGATTTTGATGATGCTTTATTTTGTGATTTGGAAAGTGAAAAGGTGTTAGAGGATCCCTTGGATGTACTAAGCCTGTCATGTTATGATAAAGGTAATGGCATGGTTGATAATATTGATGATTTCATACATGTCTGGAAATGTAAATGGGATGTGATTGGGTATGATGGGGATCCCATTTACGACATTGAGGGTCATTTCCAAATGTTTCCTTTACAACTATCATATGAGGTTACTACTAATTTTGACATTTGGCAACAAGGAGATGATGTAGTTACTGATGTTTTCCAAGCACCCAAGGGTGATCTAGTTCTATGTTCTCCTAATGATTTTTGGTCATACCTTGAGGATTTTGATGAGTATTCCTTTGAGCATTCAGATCTATTCTATGAAGAAAATTATCAACCGTCATTGTGCTTAGATCTTGATAAGGGTGAGGATGTTTCTTTCTTGAAGCGGGGTACTTGTGACAAGGTTTTTCAGCTCCCTTCAACTACTTTACCTTGCTATGTCACCAAGGGTGTAGTTGGGAAACATGACTATTGTCTTGAGTTTTCTCCAGGGAAAATCCTTCTTTTAGAATTCAAGGGTAGGTTGAATACCTTAAGAAGAAGTTTGTTATCTCAGTATTTCATCTTTCCATTAAAAAAAATTCAATCATCATCTAGATTCTTTCTAGTCCCTTCCCAGAACTCGGGATGTGATGACGTCCAAGGTAGCCAACCTTCAGACTCTTTGAGTCAGTCTTTTCAACCTTTGATTTTTCACGATCCCTTTCTGAGATGGATTGAGCACTTTCATAATAGTGTAACTTGGCATAATTTTATTCCTCCCTCCTACCTCCATGAGCTAGACTTTACGATTTTCGATGATATGATACATACTCTAAATCATGTTATTTTTATGCTTAAATTGTCATTTTTTTTGTTTATGATGAAGCACAGAGGCAGGTATTATGAGATATTGCTAGGATGGTTTCACTAGTTATTTGACTACACCTAACACTCAACCAATAGGTAAGTAGAGGTAGGTAGGCATTTGCATCCATTGTATATACCATTTGCATATCATGTTAGCATAGTTTCAGTTGCATTTTTCATATTTTCTTGATTCATTATGTATATATGTATGCTCATAATCATATGCTAGATGAGAGATGTTTTTATCATATATGGACGAAGAGGTGATATCACCACCCTAGGGATTGTTGATATTTTTGGTTGAGATTCAGAAGGCACAATTCATACCAGATATGTTGAGGTTCTCATTCACTCTACGATGAGCACATGTCCTCGAGTTGGAGCCAAATGTTATCCCCTAGCCTAGGGATAACTAAGGAGATCATGTCTCGAGGCCCATATGTCCTATACATGGAGTATCAAGTGCCAGATGACTTGAGCATGGCCCCATAGGGCCCCTATTTTCTTTAGTGCACTCCATGTATCACCAATAGAAATATACATCACACCAGCCTGGTCCTAAAGCAGCGGCGAGTTTTTCTCCATGAGGTAATGAGTTTGGGTATCATGGTATGTATCACTCTGATTTTTTAAGAACTTGAACATGTTGTATCGAATCATTCTTTGTTTCATGATGTTTTCTTGGAAATTATGCTCTTTGCCTCATTCAAATCTGGAAGGGTGACACGGTGCACTAGGACGTTGATTTCCCTTTGTGATGGGTTGCTACTGGTTGGATCTGTGAAAATTCATCATCCATTCCCTCCATACTTATCACTTTCAATTTTCATTCCTTCCATCTCCCCTATCCTTGTTTGGGAATTGGGATTGGCTACACTAGGAAGGGTTGTACCTTACCTCATGGGAAGAAGGGCCTAAAGGCTCATAGGGTAAAAATATATGATAAGAGTTAAAAGCCAATGTTGAAACCTTCGAGATTCTTCACCCAGGGATCCCTAAGAAAGAAATGAAAAGATTCTCAGTAAGAAAAGGGGACCCATTAGATAACATAAACACTCAAGGTACTAGTTTATGGATAGGAGGTATCATCATGACCCGACCTATTATGACCATGGGCATGTAGCGGTATGACACTACCTCCTATCTAGTCACCAAGCTAGGGTAGTGGCTCTTGCTACCATATCCAAGAGAAAGGGGGTATCATCACAAGCCAACCTTGCCATTTTCATGAAATTTTTGTGGATAACATTGTTACCTTTGGCCATCAAGCCAAAACAGTGGCCCTCAACTATTTCCTTGAAGCACAAGAACAAAAGATCAAAATAAATAAAGCTAAGAGTAAAATGCAATGAATGGTCTAGGAAACAATTGCATTTATGAAAAGGTGCAACTCACCCTCTACAAAGGCACCCACAGGTAAGACTTTACATTTCCCTATTATTACACGCAGCCCATGCCCAAATATTTACCCCATGCCACCTCATACACTTACATGACTTGGACTAGATCCCACCTGAGAAACACCCCAAATTTAAGAGAGGTTATCCCAATAGGACACCCTGATACCTTCTCCAAACCTAACTTGTCAAATTGCATAACGTTTTTGAGCATTGGTTTGGGTTAAGGGGGGTTTGATGCACATGTTTGGGTAATTTAATTATTGGATGTTATTTACATGCTATGATCCATGTGACTTATGAACCCCCTGGAGGGCGTACTTGTTGTTGTTGCAGGACCTTTCCCGATGGATAGGTACACATGAGGGAATGATTAGCTCAAACATTCATGGGGCGTTAAAGCCCACAGATGGATGTTGAAACCCCATCCAAGGGTGAGAAGAGATTGAAGACATGCACTAGGAAAAAGAAGGGTGTTTCCTTTGGAGGCACCCTGGCAGACCTAAACCCAAGGTACCTTGCTCTTTCCACATGGATGTTATCCCTTGAGGGCCCTGGACGTCACCATGATAGCCCTAGACATCATCCAAAGCTAGGGTTTCATATTTGGAGGCATTTGTGATCCTGGTGGCACATGTGGGCATCATTTAGGCCTTTGGAGGCCAAGCGTTCAACTTTCCCTGCTCAATGTTCCACATGTGGGGCTCAACATCACCCTAGAGGGGCATCATGTCACCCCTGGAGTGATTCTTAGATGCAAATTAATTTTATTTTGTCCCGATTTAATTTTCGTAAAAAATTGGCTAGGTTGGCCCAATAATTATGAACTGAAATTAATTTTAGGTTAAATTTTGTATAAATAAGCAGAAAGTGACATAAATTTTCATCACAACTTGTCATTTTGAGACAAGAGGTCTGAAATTTGCACCATATTAGGGTTATTGGCTGAAATTTTGAGGCACCACTCTTGTTTAAGGATGATTTTTGCAACTTGGATCCATTTTGGAAGTTTTATGGTGATCTTACATGGTATTCTCATGATTCTTCTTGCTATAAGTAAGTGAAATATTCATTTTGTCATCTATTGAATGGTTTATTGTATGGTTTTATTTTCTCATACAAGATTATGAAATTGCATGGTGTATTTAATGCTTGAAGTGAGAAACTTAAGTTGCTACTTTCTTACTTTTTATTTGCCAAGCTTTTCATTGAATTGATCTAGTAACTAGTGAAACCCTAGAGCCCTAAATTGCTAGCACTCTAAGGGTTTGGACTTAGTTATTTTTGCATAAGTTTTACTCCATAAAAAGGCTAAGGAGAGAAAGGCGCTAGGGCCTATATTTTCCTACACCCTAGCATTTTGTCTCTTGAGGTCAAAGACTAGGAGGATTTAGGTTACTACTTCTCCTACACTTTTTCCCTCTTAGACTTTTGTGCATCACCATTAATTTGCAGCCTTAGAAGAAGTCGTCCTCCTTGAATCCATTACCCTTGAAGGCACTAGTCCTATTCTCTTATTTCTTGACAAGACTCAACTCAAACTCCTTCACTTCATGCTCAAACTCTTTCACTTCATACTCTACTAATTTGCTAACCTAGTCTAGAAGTACTAACAACTAATTTGTTGCTATCATAATCATTGCTACAACTATCATTTTGCAGCTTATATTAGCCTACTAACCATCTAAGTCATCCCATAATTTGTGTAAGGAAAGGTACTTTCAATAAGTGTTAAAGTGTATGTTTAATTGCCTTTTTAGAGTGCAAATTTTGAAGTTGTTATTGTTGTCATAGTTGTTGTTACAGCCATTGTTGAAGCCCTTAACAACCCTAAAATCATCCATAAAACCATTGGGCATTTGTACTAAGAAAACTATAATCATTGGATATTGAAGTCGTGTCTTATTGCTTTATTATAGTACTTTTCTAAAGTGGTTTCATTGTTGTCATCATCATTAATTAATGTTTTTATAAATGATTGGAAAACCATTTAATTCATTCATTGACTTGTAATTATATTGAAAAGTGTGAGTGAAGAACCATTATCAAGTTTGCAAGACTATTGTATCTCTTCCTTGTCATCATAATTTTCACCTTTCAAGATACATTACTGCTATTGTGATCTCACTTTCATTGTATAGTAACTTGTTCAAGAAGCACATAATTTGTTTAAGAAGTCATTGATTATAACTGTTACTACTAATGTTTTATGTTTCATTGGTAAAGGGCAAGTACAAACCCATTTTCATTTTCCCTTGCCCCTTTCAAATTCACCAAAGTGACTTCTTCTGTTGAGTGACCTAGAGAGAGGGGTGGGTTTTCACTATATCTTTTTTCCCTTCATCAACCAACTAGCTCCTGGGACGTCTCTCTTGGAGTGAGGTTTTCTTCCTCCTAAAGAGAAAGAGGTACCTTATTGGGGTGACAGTGATAGGGTTACCTTTGTGTTAAGTCAATCTAGGCCTACTTGCCTTTAGGCTTGGGAAAGTATATATTGTGCTATAACATTTTTGGTGACGTTGTCGGGGAACATCAAGTCAATTTTCCTAGAACAACACTTTTTCGGTAAGCCTTTATCCAAATTATTTACTTCACGAAGCTTACCTGGAGACTCCACTGAGGGTGATTCCCTCTTTTCCCTTTGATGATCCCTAGAAGGATTATCTGGTGACTCGACTAATAAAAAAATCCAATCATGGCTTGTCAATGGGACCCGGGTAATTTTAAACGTGTATCTTACCCCTTAAACCAAAATATAATATTTAATTTTTACTTTTGCACATTAGAAACCCTACAACAATATGATGTCACCCCTTTAGGGGTTAGGGGATGTTTTGGCACTTGGATAAATTCGTTGGAGTTGGGGAAGTATGGCTAGGCCTCCAAAGGCCACTTGTCATCAATCCTTGCCTTGTCTCAATACATCATTCCTCCAAAGCATGTCGTTTGTCCTCATCACCACCTCAAGCCCCTCAAGCATGATGCCAATCCCCTTAAGGTGACGTTTTAGGCATCCAAAGAAAAAAATTTATCTTGTGAGGGCATGATGAGGTCATCCAAGGTTTCTTCTAGGTCTCCAAAGTAATGTGGTATTCATCAGGTATGTGGTCACTTGGAATCCAACCTGTGTGATTCAATCCCCATGGAAGCCTAAGCTAGGATTTTTCCTCCAAAATTGTCCACCAACAAGGTCCTGCAAAATAGATGGGTACGCCCTCCAAAGATCTCAAGCCAAAATATGATGGCAAGTGAAAACCACATCTAATAAACAAGGCATCTAAACATGTGCATCAAAACTGCCTCATCAAATTAAACAAATACTCAAATACCCTATAAAACTAACCAAGTTTAGGTATGAGAGGGGTGTCATAAAAGTCCTATTGGGTAGACCAAAATCCTCAAGTAGGGGATGCTTCCAAGGATGCCCCTTCAAGGTCATGTAGTGGATGATGAGGTGGATAGGGATTTAGACTTCATAGGTCAATGGCTTTCATGACATACAAGTGCTCGCATTTTCTCATCTATGGGTGCCTTTGTAGAGGATGTGTTGCATATTCGTTTTCACTACATCCTTTTTTCAAGACCATTCACTGTTTTTTTTTTTAATTCTTTTAGGACATTTACAGGTTAAAGCCAAGGTGGGGCTTCTACCTAAGCAATAAAAATTGTCCCCGCCTTGACTCTACCTTGGTCACGTCATGCTTCCGCAAGTTGGGAACATGTGTCCGTCTTCTACCTAAGCATTAAAAGAAGTGCCCACACATGCCCCTCCCTGGTTGGAATTTGTTATTAGTTATTATTTCACGAGTCCCATCAATTCTTATGAGAGACGTTTCATTGTCCTCATGATCCCTGGGCGAGCATATAGAAGATTAATGGTTTGGATTTCATATTTTTCCGGCTACAAGCCTCTGGGCCTTCATCCCCTTCTTCCCATGAGATGAGGTACATGCCCTTCTTGGGTCACTAAAGCCAAAGGGCCTAGAAGAGGGAAATATGATGGGAATGTAATGAACAGAAAGTGATAAGTATGGTTGGAAATGTTACGATGACCCCTCAGGGGACCCTCGGTCGCAAACCTTCCCCAAAGGTTGGCCACAAAAAGTGATAAGTATGGTTGGAAATGGTACGATGACCCCTCAGGGGACCCTCGGTCGCAAACCTTCCCCAAAGGTTGGCCACTTACTAGGAAATATATGACACTGGCCAAGGTGAAATAGGGTCAAAAGCATAATGTCCAAGCAGGCATTCTATAATCAAAAGAAGCTTAAATACAACATATTTAAATGCCTCAAATATTAAGGTGATTACCTGCCATAATACCTTACTTGTATCACATGGAACAAGACCCATCTACCTTCCACAATCTAGTTGTTGTGGTGGATGTGTTGACAATGGATCAAAATGTGGTGATAGAGAGGGCTTCCGTATGTTCAAGTGGACACTACTAGTCATATGGTCTCTCGACACTCCATATCTGCAACCTGAGGGCCTCGAGACATCATCTCCTTAGTTATCCCACCAAATAGGGATAACATCTTGCTCCTACTTGGGGACATGTGCTCGCCACAAAGTGCATGAGAACCGCAACATATCCTGGTAGACATGTTCCTACACTGAGAAAAGAAACCGTAAAATCTAGGGTGGTTCTATCACCTTTCGTCCATATACATCAAAACCAAAAATGAAAACTAATCTAGAAAATAATTTCTTAGCATTTTTTCAGAAATTTCTAAACTAAGCATGAAATCAATATGCAAGTAGAGAAAAATTAAATATGAAATGCATCTAAACTAATATGAGCAATAAATATGAAAATGCAAGGAAAACAAGATGACCTACCTACTTACCTAGATCCTGGGCCCTGAAGAAGTCATGTAACCTGAACATAACGTTGAAGAAGAGACCCATCTATTGGTAATGCCATCTTTCTCCCATCCAAGGCTGTCAAATCATACTTTTCTTTATCAGACTTCTTCTTGATGATATAAGGACCAATCCATGAGTTGTGATCATCCTTCTGGTCATAGTTGGGCTTTCCCTTCTTCTTGTCCCACATGAGCGCAAGACTTCCTTCACTAAAATTGATGTAAGGTACATTCTCAATGTATCGATAGGAAGGAGGTTGTGCGTTGATGATCCTTTTGATGGATTCTTCAAGTTCTTCATCTTCTTTCTTCATAATTTGGATAGACCCTGGCTCTTTCCCTTGGAACTTTGCAAGTTTGTCTTTGTATCTATTTTTCCTCGAGAGGAGCATGTCTATGTAGTCTTCCTGCATAAATGAAAATTCTTGTGGATTGTACTCAATGGTTCCTGGGACTTCATCAAACTCATCTTCACTTGTGTAGTCAGGACCATTGGGATCAGTCACATGCTTGTCAACTCTCTCTTGACTACATAATACCTCAAAAGTTCCATCTCCCATTGGGATGTGTGCATGGGTAAGGTCCATGCTAAGGAAAACCCCAAGGGAAGTAGACTAACTCCTCGATAAGATAATCCCCCAAGCATGCGGAACATCGATCACCATTGTGTTCATGAGGAGGATGATATGTGGAAAATCAATCAAAAAGACCTCAATGTCCTCACATAACCCATGAACCTTGACCCTCTTAGAATCAACTCCACATGTGTTTCCATAAGGTTGGATCATCTTCAAACCAAGTTTTTCCATCACCTTCAATGACATGACATTTGAAAAAGCCCTAGAATCAAGCATAGAGTTGCTCAAGCGAAGGCCATTCATGCCTAATGAAAGATAGAAGGGAGTAATTTTGTCCCTTTATCGATCGAGATACATAGTATTCAAATTGATAAGAGGGTCTTCCTTCTTGGTCGGTACCTGAAATAACTTCAAGACTTCTCTCCTTATAGAGGGGATCTTGCACATATCTATCACTGGGACTGTAATATTCAACTTTCTAAACATGGTTGTAACATCTATATTCAACACAATCTCATATGTGGGAGTTGGCTTAGGAATAAACTCATGTATTGGAGGTGGAGGTGGTGGGGCCACCTTCTCTACTGATGGAAGAGGAGTGGAAGGATTTGATGGAGGGACTGAAGATTTATTTATTCTATCGTAGGTAAATTATTCCTTCTTCTTTAACTCTTTTTCATCGTCTTTCAACTGATTTAAGGCTTAGAGTCTGCCCTCTCTTTCCCCCTGTATTCTAGCTTCATTGATTTGTTCCTCCTGGAAACTACAGATCATATCCATGTAGTTCAAACTGTAGGAAGGATCCTCATCTCGTCGGGGACACTCATCTTCTCTATGAGGCTCTTGGCATGGAAAACACCAAATGTTTTATGTGTCAACCCTCCCAACTAGTTTCAAAGTATCAAGGGCCTTGTCCTCTTGTTGAGGCCTTGGTTTCCAAACTATGGCATCTCTCTTCTGTCTGGAAAACTAAGGCCTGGGAGAAGATTGATTTCTTTCCAGAGTATTCAAACAACCCATTATCTAGTTCTGTACTTGGGAAAATTGAGTACTCATCTTATCTATCTTCTTAGTCAAGAGGGAAATTAGATCATGAGCATTGCTAATAGAATCCTTAGTCTTTGCTTCTTCCTTGACACGAGGATATTGAAAAGGATCTACCCTTGATTCAAGGATATTTTCTTCAATATCAACATTGTACTCTTTGGCTTGTGCCAAAGAAGTGGGATTCTTTTCCTTTAGAATAAAGAGAAATTGACCTTCAAAAGCATTCACATAAAGGAGACAGAATGATGTGGTTGTTGGACGAAAATCTGTCGGAATCTAGGTGTATAACCTGAAAAATATGGTATCGAATTCACTGACTGTCTCATTCTCCTTTTTATTTATCTACTTGAACTGAGCTACAAGCATCCCAAATTCTTTCTTCGTTGTCCACCTGTTCTTAACTTGGAAAAATATTCATAGGATGTGAGGTGATTATTTGGCAGGCCTATGAACCAACTGAGAGCTTCTTTAGTCAATGATGAAGTCAATAGCCTCATGGCTACATCCTCATGCTCAAAATCTGAATTATCCATGTCCCAACCTATGGTGTAGAGATGATCTTCAACAGTCACTACAATGTTTCTTGGGAACTTTGGAAACCACTTGTTTGACTCTTTTGGCATTGTGTTTGGGTATCCCGGGATGGTGGTCATGTTAAGGGGTTTGTGGAGGTCTTTTTCCCAAGGGTGATCCATTGGAGCAAGGGGTAGGGTATTGTGGAAGAGGGTTTTGACAAAGGGAGACTTGAGGGGAGGCCTTCTTTGGTAAACCTTAGAAAGTTTGAACCTCCCTAGGGGAAAAGGCTTAGAGGAGGAAGGGTTTATGGGAAGGTGGATTCGCCATATGAGATTCAAGAAGAGCTCATTGAAAAAGGGAACGCCCTTAGGTGGAGTCACCAAGAAATCTAGGGAAAAGGCTTTGGGATAGCTTTCCAAAGTTTCGTTAGGGTTTGGAAGAGGATTCAAAATCCTCCCCGGCAACAACACTAAAATGTTATCGCCCAAGTTTTAGTTTAGGAAACCTCGACCCAAACCACAAAATGGTGACAACTAAGAGAGCACCTAAACACTTTCACCTTAGATAGGTGTTCTTGTCACTTTAGAGGTGAAGTGATTACCTCAAGGGAGGAATCTCAATGATCCTAGGGGGGAAAGAGATGGAAAGTGTGATGTATGAATGAATTCCCATATAGATCAAGTTTCTATTTGTGGATAATGGCTTGATTAAGGTATTGATAGTAGCCAAGGGTTTCCAAGAAGTAGTTGACCTTGCAAATGTTGATTGTACTTGCCTGAGACACAAGGAAAACAAAGATACAAGCCCAAGTATATGATGGAAAATAAAATTAAGCTTCATATCCCTAATTGCATAATTTAGTAACATTATCTATCGGCAATGAAATGACACAATTAGCTGCTAAAACAAGTGCTAGAAATCAAGTAAATGATGCAAGAGATAAACTAGTAAAACACTAGTGCAACTCAAGATTAAAGAAGCAAGATACTAGCACAAAATGTAATGTTGTAGAAAAAACTTTCTGCAGAGATAATAATGATCCTTATGTCTGTAAAAAACAATTTATTACAGCAATATATTCAACCATTAAAACTTTCCCAAATGTTACCAAAATATGCACTATGATCACTAGATTATATGGGCAAAAACTTAGCAAATTTCAGCGGTTGAATTGAGAGTTATTTGAGAAAATTCGATTAGGGTTTTTGAATCCCTAATGGTTGAAGATAAAAATTTATTACAGCAGAAAGAAATACCCCTTTATAGGGGCTCCCTAGTGTCTAGGAGTTGTGATAGGCACAAGGAACAAAACCAAGATTGCAAAAAGTTGAAATGACAAATTCATGTTTCCCAATGTGCTATTTTATTTCTCCAATGCAAAATATTCAGATTAATGCCTTTAAAATTGGGTGAATGGAGTCTTATAATAAAGTTTTAGATCAAAAAATACCCTAGGGGTGTAATCCATTTTACTTCCTAGGGTATGCCAATCAAACGTAGGGTAAATCTAAGAGGGTATACACAACCCTTAGGGTAAATCTTAGGGTAAATCTAAGAGGGTATTCCTCTTAGCAACCCTTGCAAAACAACTTGTAAACTTTAGCAAATTAGATGAAGCTTAATAGAGGGTGTATCCAACATACTCCTCCTATGGTTTCAAACAACCATAACCAAGAAAGAGCAAGAAATAACTAACAATGCAGATTTCTCCTTATCGATTCCAAGAGAGAGAAATCAAACCCTAGTTTCACCAAGCAATATTATCATTCAAGATCAAGAGAACAAGAATCCAAGGGGGGAACACCATTTTAGCTCCAATATTCACCAAGAGATATCACCAAAAGACAAGTGCGCAAGAAAGAAACACCATAATGTTGAAGAATAGCGAAAATTTCAGCCAAATACTTCTCACAATGGGAGAGTTATGATATGAATGAGATTCACACGATCTCTATTTATACAAAAAGTTTAAAACATAGTTTTTCCGCATTCAAACGGTAAAACATAAGATAGGGGGTCAACAACCCTTATCTTACGCCTTAAACCAAAATATAATATTTAATTTTCACTTTTTCATATTAGAAACCCTAAAACAAGATGATGTCACCCCTTTAGGGGACGTTTTAGCACTTGGAGCAAGTCGTTGGAGTTGGGGAAGCATGACTAGGCCTCCTAAGGCCACTTGCAATCAATCATTGCCTTGTCTCAAGACCTTGTTCCTCCAAAACGTGTCATGTGTCCTCATTACCACCTCAATCCCCTCAAGCATGACGCCAATCCCCTTAAGGTGATGTTTTAGGTCTCCAAATAAAAAAAATTGGCTTGTGAGGGCATGGTGAGGTCATCCAAGGTGTCTTCTAGGCCTCCAAAGCAATGCGGTCTTCATCCAGTATGTGGTCCCTTTGTATCCAACTTGTGGGATTCAAGCCCCATGGAAGCCCAATATAGGCTTGTTTCTCCAAAAATGTCCACCAACAAGGTCCTGCAAAACAAATTCATACACCCTCCAAAGATCTCAAGTCAATATATCATGGAAAATGAAAACCACATCTAATAAACAAGGCACCTAAACACGTGCATCAAAATTGCCTCGTCAAATTAAACAAATTCTCAAAGACCCTATGCAATTGACCAAGTTTAGGAATGGGAGGGGTGTGATAAAATTCCTATTGGGTAGACCAAAACCCTCAAGTAGGTGATGCTTCCAAGGATGCCTCTTCAAGGTCATGTGGTGGATACAGATTTAGACTTCATAGGTCAATGGGTTTCATGACATACAAGGTCTCATATTGTCTCATCTATGGGTGCCCTTGTAGAGGGTTTGTTGCACCTTTTTTTTCAATGCATCCTTTTTCCAAGCCCATTCATTTCCTTTTTTTTTAATTCTTTTAGGACATTTCCAGGTTGAAGCCAAGGTGGGGCTTCTACCTAAGCAATAAAAAAGGTGCCCACCTTGACTCTACCCTGGTCACATCATGCTTCCCCAAGTTGGGAACACGTGTGGGGCTTCTACTTAAGCATTAAAAACATTTCCCACACATGCCCCTCCTTGGTTGGCATTTGTTATTAGTTATTCTTTCACGGGTCCCATCAATTCTTATGAGAGACATTTCATTGTCCTCAGGATCCTTGGGCAAGTATCTTGAAGGTTAATGGTTTGGATTTTATCTTTTTCCATCTACAAGCCTCTGGGCCTTCAGCCCCTTCTTCCCATGAGATGAGGTACATGACATCTTGGGTCACTAAAGCCAAAGTGCCTAGAAGAGGGAAATATGATGGGAATTTAATGAGCAAAAAGTGATAAGTAGGGTTAGAAATGGTACAATGACCCCTCGAGGGACCCCAAGTCGCAAACCTTCCCCAAAGGTTGGCCACTTACTGGGAAATATATGACATTCGCCAAGGTGAAATATGGTCAAAAGAATAATGTCCAAGAAATCTTTCTATAATCAAAATCATCTTAAATACAACATGTTTAAAAGCCTCAAATATTAGGGTGATTACCTACCACAATACTTGACTTGTACTACATGGAGAAAGACCCGTCTTCCTTCCGGAAGCTAGCTGATGTGGTGGATGTGTTGACAATGGATCAAAATGTGATGATAGAGTGGGCTTCTATATGTGCAAGTGGACATTTCTAGTCATGTGGTCTCTCAACAATCCATATCTTCAACCTAAGGGCCTCAAGACATCATCTTCTTAATTATCCCACAAAATGGGGATAACAGGCCACAAGACAACAAAATGATGAATGGGCCCATAATTTTGGTAGAATTAGGGTTGATGCTTGATTATATTAGCCACATTAATTGTGGGAATAGAGGAATTATTTTCCACATAAACGAGACTAGGAGGACAATAGCCAAAACCATGTTGTCCTAAAAATCATGTAAATTCATTAAAGGAAATCTTGACATTTATAGAAATCACACAAGGGTTGTGAGAAAATGACGACAAGGTGGTTTTGTCCAGGTCCAAACACCTCAGACCTTAACTAGGTGATCCAAATTTGTGGGAGTAAAGATCCATGGGAGTCGAGGCTTGAACTTGCAAGGGTGTAATCATCACATAAGAGCATTCCTCTGACAATTAGGTAATAAACCTTAGACAGGTGGGTGAGTAGATAAGGTCACATCTATTGAGGATGCTTTTGGAGGATGGAAGCAAGGGGAAGGGTTTTAGTGGTAGGTAGGGTTTTTGGTTGAGTGTTAGCAGATGTGAGAAGGAAGGGTTTGGCCAATGGTTTCAATGATACAAATAAGGATGAGGGTTCATGGATTAGGAAGAAGAAGAAGTATATTCATGTTTTCATTGGTGAAAGGAAGATTGTTGTGCCTTAAGATTGGATCCTTGAAGGATTAGAGATGTCGTGGGAACGAGATCTATATATTTATGTGGACAGAATCCTCTAGAATCTAAAATGTTTCCTTGGATAGGGGGGCCTTGGAGCAAGGTTATCTCTAGGAATATCAAAATCTACCCTCTCAATGAGGGTATTTATTTCTTTTATTTTGACAAATTTAAAAAAACATGAGTTTTTTATTTGGAAAAAAAAACTAATACAATATTCCACATAACTTTTCAAATGTCCCTCCAAACATTTGTTGAGTATCTCATTCTAATAATGTTTATATGAATTATAAGTATGCAATTTGGATTTTGAAGGGTAATTATGCAGGTGGAACTCACATTTTTTGTGCCATATGATTTATCAATATTTCTCTCAATGTTCATTGAGTCAATCACTGACTCCAACCAACATTCTACATCACCGAGTCTTCTAAATAGGTGTTTCTAAACATTGAACATCGGAAAACAAAAATGTTAAGGGAGAACATAATATGCCATGTCAACTTACAATCAATAATCTCTCAAAACAATATTATTAAATGAATAATAGTTGTTTCCACCATTATCTGTCCTTGGATTTTGAATTTAAGTATACAAGGTAATGAAGGAAAATTTCATGATGCAAGAGAAGCAAATGATTTATACCTTGTCGGAAATGCGTTGTGGATCGTGGAGGTGACCATCCTTCGAACTTGCATTTGTCAAATACAATAAAAGGTTATATGACTGAATAATAACTAAACATCTACGAGCTTGCATTTGTCAACAAGAATAAAATGTTACATGGTTGAATAATAATTAAACATGGTTGATGCTCTAGAAATACTAAAGGGGAATACCTCATGTATGATACCCTCTTGGTTTCAAGAATAATTTATTCTCTACTAAACAAGGCCAACCACGTAAAGGTGGAAGCTCGTTTGGCCAGTCCCCCCCCTCCGCCCCTCGCATCACTCTCAATTCCCCATACCCAATCATGCATAACAAGTAGAAAAACAAGAATTAAAGGTAAATAAAAGAAATAAGGTACATGCATACAAAACATATACGTTTCATACACAACTAGAAAAACAAAAAATTGTACAGTCAAAAAATTATATTAATAAAATTTGTCCTGAAAATATGTACAATCACTTATTTTTTTGTTTCTTCATTTTGATAAAATTCACAAGTAAATAATCATCATATTCATCTTGATTCCGACCTTCAACTATTGGGCTCTCTTCTTTTGTTGGAAGGATATGTGTCATCTCAATCATTTTACTACTTCTAGTAGCACGACGTGGAGGCTAATGCACTACAAGGGCATCCACTGCAATAACAAAAAGCATTAAAAGGACATGGTTAATTATTATTCACAGTAGTGTTTCATTAGTAAAAATATCATTACTATGTTTTTTACCTAGAGGAGTAGTCGACACCATTGGTTGGATTGTCATTGGTTCCTCTCCTCTCCAAGCACCCTCATCTACATGCTCTACCATTTAAAAAACAAAATTTATAAGTACACCATCTGAAAGAAAATATTTATAATCGTCATATTATACATTTTATTTTAAAGACATGCATAACGTGATGGGTCTGCAAACCACTAGAATCATGGGATTGTTGTCCACCACTGTTGAATGAACCAATATTACTTTCCTTCTTAAAACAAACAGACACATTAATTGATGGGTTAAATCAATTGTCAATATATTTGACAAGTAATCAACAACTACAATCTTGGCATTTTATTTACCAACTCGTTCGAAGGGTCAGATTGTGTCTGCCCCTTCCTTTGTCGATTTTCTGCCACTGCTTGAAAGTCGAACTTGAATCCAAGCATCAAGTATTCTTCGGTGGCGACAGTGTTGAATGTATCCTCCTGCACCGCATGGCATAAGATCATGATTTTTGCTTATTGTCTGCAATTAGATAAAATTTGCATGATGATATGTATAATATGAATAAAGTGTTTGGTACTTACAATTCAAGATTTTAATCTCAAGTAACAACCTTGGCCAAGTTTGTGATGCCCATGTTTTTCTAGTCTTTCCTTGTTTGCTTTTGATGTGTTTGGGAGCCTACGAAAAATTTCAAGTATGTTATAATATATCGCTATTTTTTCTGTAGAACTAAAAAAAATTCAACATATTCAATTCAAAATATCATATATTACCTTTTAGGGCCAGGTGGTGTCTTTCCTTTGTGTCTTAATGCACTCTCCTTTGCGTCTCCTGTATATTCTTCCATTCCTTCTCGGGAATGGCCAGAGGACAATCATACTTAAGGTTATTTTTCAATTGAACCCTATATTGATCTCTGACATATTTCAAATAAGTGTCGGCCCTTGAGGTGATTTCATACTTGTTGAACGAATCACCAAACAGGTCTACCATATGGTTTATAAGATCGTTTTTGAAATATTTATTCTAGGAATTCCATTGTGTACTAATAGTGGGCCCAAAAATATCTAAAGCCTTGTCATGCAAGGTCTTGTAAAAAAATTGTTTCCTGCAAAAAGATATGATAATTAGATTAAAATAATATCAAATATGTAGGTTTCAATCAAATGGTAGGAACTATTTAAGATATTTAAAAATACATGGGATTTGTTGTATCTTCAAGGGAACCAAGTTATCATCCACCAAAAAGATGATGGAGATTGTTCATGAGATTTGAACACATGATGCTCCGGGATAACAATCCTTTGGCGGTGCAAAACCAATATCCTCGTGAGATTTTTCATGTAAACCACCATGTGCATCGTCTAGTGTGTGCGGTGGAGGCGTCTCATGGAACCCAAGAGTTTCAATCCTCTAAGCCATAAACGGAGATGCAAATAGCCTCACGGGCATGTGGCTCGTGCTAGGACATTGTGGGGTGTTGAGAAAAATATATGAAATGATCTTACTCAAGCATCTTCAGATTTTGCTTGGCTAAAGAAAAATAGATGGGAATATCTCCCTATGTTTATAGCCATCAAAATTAATATCCTAACTCACAAGTATTGATTACAAGTGCTTAGGCTAGTCTTTTTATAAATAAAAGCTTGCTGGAAAATTAGTTATTTATATGATTTTCTGAATATAACAATTGTTGAAATAAATGTAGAGATAGAAGCAAAGACACTAAGATGATAATCAAGACAGATGAGACATATAGAAATCATTTATTTCATTCCAATTCACCAAAGATTCATTCTCTTTACAAAATTTCATGTAGAAATTTCGGACCAAAGTCAAACTTAGACATCCCCGATGAAACATACAAAAGGACCTCTGATAGAAAATCAAAAAATTGAACTCTAAAAGATGGATCATCTTGCCATAGATTGCTTCCCACTCGACTCTGCACAATAGCCTTTGTCATTCATGAAAACGAATTCACAAAGAGACAAGTCTACACGGACTATCAAAGATAGATCAACACCTCTAAAAAATAAGTGTTTGAATGATGTAATTCAACCTTGAATCTTGTTGTCTACAATAAGACCCTGCTATCATAAAAAATAATTAGGCTTGTGATAAATTAAGGAATGAATGAAAATTGAACTATCTCAACATAAAATCAAAGAGCAAACCTTGGTATGGTTCTCCTTCTATCCTCCTCTTGTTCCTCCCTTTCCTTTAGCCTTTAAGCAAATTAGAATTGGTTGAAGTAGTTGAACTACCTCATTAGTTAAGTTAACTAAAAACTAAACCAACTTTTTAGTTAGGGGGAAAAGTAATAAATCATAATAAGGGTTTTAAATAAATAATAACTAGTAGGTGGGACCCCTTGTGACTCCCCTTTAGATCTTAAAAATAATAACATAACTAGTTAATTAAGCAAAACACCCTTCCTTGTGACTCCCATCATCACATTCACATTTGACAATTTATCTCATTGATATCTGAAATTATTTTCAAAAAATACATTACTCATATATCCAAAGAAAACATGTTGTCCAAAACTTTTGAAGTCAACTGTCATCAATAATACATAAAATAAAAACTTAAAAATCATATTTCCCACTCTGAGATGCAATATTTCCTTGATTGTTGCTGTCACCCTTCGATTTTTCTGAATTTGCCTTTGGCTGCGCTGAGCCTTTAGGACTAATCTCATTGATCACATGAGAACAATCATCCCTCAAATGCATGTGGGAAGACACGAATTTATCAAAGCCATTGGAGGGTGAGGAAGGGGCAGCATTAGATTTTCCTTTGTCAAGGGCATGGTGGGCCTCAGTTTTAAACCTTTTTCTAGCATGAGAGGACTGAACTGGTGAGTGGGCAGGTGCATCTTGGACAATATCGTTAATAGGTGAGGGAGCAGGTAAGCACAAATTCGGCCAGCCACGATGTTGGGAGACTGTCGGGTGGACAATATCTTACCATCCGTCGTTTTCAGGAACCTCGGGTTGCAATGAGACATGAGGAGGCACGGGAATACTAGGGTATTGTGGAGCTTGGAAAGGAGGCCTTTCAGGCCTAGGTTGGACCACTCCTTGCCCAATCCAAATGAAAAATCCAGCCTGAAATAGCTGGCCTAACTCCTGCGAGTCAGCATCAAAGTGTATAGAGAATCTTGGCCTTTTGTTCCAATACCTCTCCCTCGGTTGCCTTTGCCATGTCTACCTCGGCTGAAAAAGCTCATTCCTACATGCATGATTGATTAGCAAATAGTTCCTTTAACAACCATACATGACAACTCCTTAAAAATATGAAATAGAGTTTGGCTCAGCAACATATCAGACTCTTGCAATCCAATCCATACAAATTGTTTAACTATTGTCAATGAGCAGGGGGCGAACAAAAGGTCTTGGGATATGTGAGGGGATTGTATTGAGTGAAACATGATAAAATGAGGGGGAAAAGAAACATGGCTACTGCTCAAACACAACAAACAATCAACTGTAATTCAAACCAAATAAGATATCACTGTGATCCAACCAAGAAACTGCGACTTCAAACTACTTCAATACAAAATTCTTCTTGACTGTCATTAAATTTTAGAACATGGGGTGAAAAATGAATGTGGGAAGGTGATGGGGTTGTAATTAGCGAAAAGAGAAATAATGGTAGGGAAAGAGAGCGGTTAATATTCATAGAATTAATTAAGTGATCCATAAAACCATTATGTATCTAGCGCAAAAGATCCAATGCCAACCAAATGATTGTTATGATCAATTTAAAAAAATACTGTGTAAAATTCAATCAACTATGTGTATTATCTTGCTCACTATTCATCAATAAATATTTAACACATTGTCATCAAAACAAGACAATATACCTTCCATAACAACTTGTAAAAAGAGTTATGTTTTTTCTCATTTGCCCACTTACTGTTTTAAAACAATTTCCAAATGGATACACAGTCACTTATTTCAACTCTGTTCAACATCAAAAATCAACCACCTTCCATGAAATATTTCCTTAATCAAACACAGACACAAAATCATGCCCGATTTCATCCCTCAATTCCAATTAGCAATTAAATTGCAATGGGACCATACTGCCACAGAACCCTCCTTTCATCAAACATACACAGTGGACAGTAAAACACAACTATCAATATAATAAGCATGTCTTGCCATTTAAACACACAGTATCATCAATCACCATTCCAAGTCATACGATGTTGTAGGATACACAGACTCCTTCAACAAAAACATGAGATCATCTCTGACTGTACAGGTCTAATTACTCTGAATTTAAACATCCACGATGCTAGGCTATCAATCCAATACAACAAGGCAGCAACAATATGCTCGATCCTATCTCATAAATTGATCAAATTAACAAAACCATATTGTTTTAAAACCCATGACCATGACTAATGGCGCAATCAAATAATATCCATAGCATATATAGTGGATGGCCATGCCATAATTACCATGATTGCAATGCTTCCATTGTTGATTTAAAACACAGTCACAACAACCATAAACTCAACATAACATGTTGTAGGAACGCCACATATACCCACACATCATGCACGAAGCATTGTTGTGACTTAATCAATTAAAATTGATGCTTGATCAACATTTCAATAATCACAATGTAAGAAACAACGACCGTGCATTCAACCCAATTCTCCAATCAACCAAATTACCATATTGAGTTTATCAATTTGATTGTCATAATAACCAATGCGGTGACTAAATACCAAAACCAACACCACTGTCAACATAATCAATAGAGACGAGCCAGAAATCGAACACAGTTGACAATACCCAACAACTCATAACAACCAACAGTATACCTGGCAGGCCATAATGGTTCCCGTATCAAAACCCGGGCTTGATAAATCAAGGGTTTGCTCTATGGACCAACACAGGGAGACTGGAGTCGACTCCCACCATCGGATGAGAACCTCCAAGACCAATGATGCACACACAAGGTATACCACCAATGAATTTGCTGAGAGGGTGACAATTCGCAAGATAGGAGAGACTATGAACAGAGGAGCAAAGGCTCCATTTTGGCCTTGTAACAACACTTAGAATATGTAGGGTATAACCCCCGTGGCTCTCACAGTCAACCAACTAACCATGCTGAGATAAAACAGAGCCGAGAAGAAGCAATATAACCCACTGTGCAACCATCAGTAGCATGAACAAAACCATACCCAAGTGAAACAATATGCGGTGACACAAGGCGTTTCAAACCCAGTAAGCCCCATAACAACAACCAACTGGGTATGGTGACAAGAAAGCGTGGAGACGGCCAGCCAATCTAGACTGAATAAAAACCCTTCAAAAAAAACCAATAAGGATGACAGAGGGCCTTCACCACTTCTAACACTCAGAATGATTAATAACATTGTGCCTTCAACATTATTTCAATGAGAACCACAACAATGATTCATTCCAGAAAATATCACAAATTTACACAATTACCATACTTAAGGAAAGCACCGACCCATACATTCTGAGCCAATATATATTTCATAACTAGAGTAGATTCATGGATGGCGAAAATACATGTTTGTAACCAAAATCACCTTAAAAATGCGAGTTGGCCGAGCGATTATTCCTCTACTTGAAAGTCGTGGCCTAACCACAATAAAACATAGTTGAACAATAGCCAAACTAGGGTGGCGGCCAGTGGAATGAGTAGGAGTGACGTGTAGTAAATGAACGTTTCCTCCACCCCCACTCATTCAATTCCTTAGTACGTGCCAGCCCACTAATCCATTAATTCATTTAATTGAACCATGCACCGAAACCAACATCAACTAATTTCCAAGAGCACCACTCACATCACATATTACCATTTCCAACTATACAATATTGCATATCAACTATGTTTCCAAATAACTCAATAAATCACATAGCCATTAACTTGTTAGCTAGGATTAACAATGATTATGCATGTAGTGTAGCATAAGGGCATAGTATAGTTCCTTCCTTTTGCACTTTGTTGCATTGCTTTTATCTCTTTTCAACTGCTCTTATATTATTAATAACATGTCTCTTGTGAAGGTGTCACGGTAATGAAACCAAGAACAGGTGTCCCAATAATGAATCCAAGAACAGATAGAAAGGATAACAATGGATAACATAGGCCATCGTAGCATGAAATTAGAGCATAGATTAATTGGGACAACGCACAACATGCCTTATCCATCATTCATTTGTCGCAATCAGAACCAACACATAATATGTCTTATTCACCGCCAATAAAATCAAGATTTCATCAATCATGTAGAACCCTGTAAGCAATGTCGAATAGCAACATAAACACGAAATAAGAACCAGATCTGATCTCCCAATTTGCAAGGGGTCCCACCTACTAGTATTATATATCTTGTTAGCCTATAATAATAGGCTTTAGAAATACTTTGCAAGGAAAAAACCTCATTGTGATTTTAATCGTCAACATGGGGTTTGTTCATCACTGCTACTAGCAGTGTCCCCATGACCATGATGTCTCCTCGGATCCAAAAATGCTTGTAGAAAGAAAACGTTTGAGTATTTCTCATATAACATTATCAAACAAAATTTCATAAATCTATATATGTCAGAAATAGTCTTTTTTTTAAATTGCACTTACCCCAAATTGTTCTATATCCCGCCTTAAAATTTTCATCTTTTCTTTTCCCTCCTCTATAAGTGGCTTACACCTAGCCAATTCAATGTATTCCTTATTTCCCTTTCTCAAGGCCTTTCAAATTGTTTCCATTGGGTTGATGGAATCATATATTTCATACCACACATCATCTTGCTCCAACTGTGAGCTCGTATACTTCAACAAATAAACATGTTAATGCAATTATTTTTGGAAAAAATTTATATGTACATCACGGTTATACCTGTTGCGAGCTAGTCGGTGCCTTCCCAAGATCACCCTGCCACATTATAATATGCATGAAAATTTAGAATGTTATAAAATAATCTAAGAAGCATGAGCTATTAAAATGTATGTTAAATATATACAAATGAAAACATTAATTACAGGTTTGGTATACTGGTAGAACATATTTACCCCCATAATAGTAGTTCTTCTATGGATTCGATTCAAATCATAATCAACCAACAACTATTCCCCTCTAGCTATTGTTTTAACTACACATGTGAATAGTTGATTTCCTTCATGCCCCTCAAATATAAATTGGGTTGTTTTCTTGTTGTCCTGGGTCTTCTATTGTTAATAAGCCCTGCAATATTCCCTAACACCTTTGGCATTCAATCAATATACATCGTCGCTCCTTTCTTGTGATCGTTGTCTTTTAGTTGTATATACTTTGCAACAAATGCATATCTCTGCATACTTGGCATATATCAGACCATCTTCAACCAATATCCATAATTGTAGCATGGTTCGACACACTCAATCAACTAAAAAATTCCTCCATCTTTCACCTATATGCCATCCATGGAGAATATATCGAGACCATGTATGGACGATGGAGCAATGTGATACATCCTCTCATTGACACATAAGTCAGTGTCCAATTGAGGAAGTTCATTAGATATCCATCACATCACTAGATGTTTGTACCTCAAAGGAACCTCAATGTCACCAATTCTCTCATCGTCATAAGAACATGAACCTCCTTCATCAAGAAAGAATTCCATGCACCTATAGAATTTTCTTCTGACCTTTTCACCTCTAGTTGATCTCGACCTGTTACATGTGTTGGACGTGTGGCACCAACAGTCAGATTTTGCATCATGCTAACTAGAAGTATTGCAACTTTCCTTTTGAGGCAACTGAACATCCATATGGTTTTCCATTTGTAGGTTCTTTTCCATTATCCAAACAAACCAAGTACCTTTTCTTAGAAAAAACACCCACATTCTTGAGTTGCATCTTGATGCACTTATTTTTATAGGAACTTTTCTACCTTAGTATACTTATATATCTTGGAAGAAGATGGTGTCTTAAGGGGATGATATAAGGAGCACAAGGGGATGATACAATGACCTCTCAACTACCCAATATTTCTATTTCAATTAGCTTCCAAAGATCTTCTATACAAGGAGGGATTTTTGGTAACCATGGTGTCTCAAAGGCCCTACATAAGTTCACGTTGAAAATGGTTCACGAGGTAATGAATCCCGCCTAATGAATTACCCTTTAATATTGAAGTTAATGAGTATTTATTTGTCTAAGAAAATTTGGAATAGCATATCCTATTAGGGTATTGTTAATCCCAAAACTGCAAGTGCAACTGGAGGGTTATGTTCCAACTTGATTTCATTGCGCTAGTCTATATACAATACATCCAAGGTTTCACATGGTTTAGCACCATATACACAATGAGTTTCATCAGATTATGAGGACTTGGTATTTTTAGTATTTCTCCTACTTTCTAGGAGCTAGAGCTCTGAGAACTGCATGTCAGAGTGAGATACATATTCTTAGTCCTTATGAGTTCACAATCATTGTGGGCTTTGTTCCAGTGACACGCAAGGGTATTTGGCTATAGTGAAACTATTATTTTAAACAGTTGGGAGTAAAAGGATTGAATTTTGAAACAAAGCACATATCCAAGGCTCATGAGGACAAGTTTGGTTTGCGAGGTATCAATCGTGACATCATCAAGATAGGGAAAATTTCTCTTCTAGTTATTCTTTCTCTCTTTGTTGGTTCGAGTTAATTTGATAGACATGGATGCATGCATGTTACTTTTCTGGGAAAAGTCAAAACTGGAAATCATATTAAGGGAAGGTTGCATGCTTGAGGTCCAAGTTCATTAGCTTAAAAAAGAGCTTTGCTTGCGTGTGTGTAAGCATTGAAATTGACAAAGCCAAAGGTAGAGAGTGTGCCTTGTTTGAAGAGAGACGTTTCTATCATTTGCATGCCTAATCTCTTGATGTTTTTACTCATTAAATTTCTCTCCTATTCTAGCTAGCATGTATGCCATAAAAACCTCTTCTCCACACCTTGCATGAGCATATCTCTAGAGGATTTATATCCTAAAGAGTTCTCCCTCCCTTTTTGTCTTATTAAAGTATGCATGTCACCTCCTTTTTGAAGAGATTCAACCTGCATGTTGTTGTATGCATGGAGATGATTAATTAATTCGAATAAAATAGAAAAACTTTAGAGGAGCACCATAGAATAGCTTATTGTAGCAGGTCTGCTGATTATTTTTGGACAACACTATGCATGTGATGCAGGAGCACCTTTGGCCTCAAGAATTCTACATCAACCCAAAAACATTTCAAGTTTAAGCTAATAAATCATAGGAAGGAATAAGTGTCAATTTCCTATTGTTGTAACATGTTTATGTTGTGCTAAAATAGTTGTTGCAACACGTGTTGAAACAGTTGTTGCGACACATGTTGTAAGAGTTGTTGCAACACATGCTAAAATAGTTGTTGCAACACATGTTGTAATAGTTGTTGCAACACATGTTGAAACAGTTGTTGCAACACATGGTGTAACAATTGCTACAACACATGCTATAACCGTTAATGCAACACATGATGTAACAGTTGTTGCAACATGTGTTGTAACACATTGTTGCAACACCCATGTGACGTATTTAAAGTATACAAATTATACATTTTTAACTCCATGTGTATTGTAAGAGGGTCATGACAAGTGTCGGGTTGAATAGTGTGGGAAAATTATTGTTTAAGTCGCCAAAATTATTTAAATCTCGTCAACTCATCATTTGGAAAAACGGTTTTGGGAAGGTGGACCATGTAACTGCCCAAGAGGAAAAACAAGAAATGGTTGGGGGAGTTGAACGGACTGAACGTTTGAGTTGCCAAGAATTGAAAAGATAAATGGGGAAAGAAAACAATCCAAGGGGGTTCAGTTGAGGGCAGAGAATATTTTTCAACAAAATATGACTTCATTTTCGCACATGAAGAAACAAAAAAGAGAATAGACAACAAAAGGGAAAAAACGGAGGGAAGAACTGTTCCAGATTTGTCTCAGATATAATAAGTTTGTAAATGATTTTTTGTTCTAATTAATAAATATATTTGTGTTCTCGTCCATTAGTTTTTTCTCTTATTTTCTTTTCCTATAGCAATAAATTCCTCATGGCATCCTTTAATTGTTAATTTATGTTAGATATTAGTACGTTATTAGCTATATACTATGTGGGCATACACCTGGTTTTTGTAGGGATT
>JASDQU010014036.1:174882-190542 GCA_032191745.1 Picea mariana | reverse complement strand
ATTATTACACCTAGACAAAGTTCTTACTCTGCACTGGTGGTAATGGTACTCAAGAAACAGGGATCATGGCATATGCATCCAGATTATAGAGAGATCAACAATATCACTATTAAAGATAAGTTTCCCATTCCCCTCATTGATGAATTATTAGATGAACTGCATGGAACAATCTACTTCACAAAGTTGGATCTTTGTTCAGGGTATCATCAGATTAGAATGAAGGAAACGGATATCCCAAAAACAACATTCCGAACTCATGAAGGCCATTATGAATTTTTAGTCATGCCTTTTGGCCTTACGAATGCACCTTCCACATTCCAAGGGTTGATGAATTCTATTTTCTAGCCCTTCCTTCGAAAATTTTTATTAGTATTTTTTGATGATATACTAATCTATATCAAGTATTGGGATGATCATGTTTGACATGTTGACAAGGTGCTACAACTACTAAAGGAGAAAAAAATATATGCCAAACCATCCAAATGTTTATTTGGGGTGAAGGAGGTAGAGTATTTTTGTCATATTGTATCTCATGAAGGTTTCAAGGTAGACCCTAACAATATTAATGACCTTATGGACTAGCCAATTCCCAAAACATTGAAAAATCTTAGAGGATTTTTTGGTTTGACAAGTTACTACCGCAAGTTTGTTCGAAACTATGGAAGAATAGTAGCACCTTTAACAAAATTAACTAAGAAGGATGCATTTTTATGGACTCCAGAGGCAACTCAATATTTTGAACAACTTAAAGAGGCAATGTGCAAAGCTCCTATCTTGACCACACCAGACTTCAAAAAAACCTTTATTTTGGAATTCGAGAGAAATGGCATTGGTGATGTTATAATGCAAGAATGAAGGCCCATTTATTTTGAAATTCGACCACTCAAGGGAAAGGACTTACACAAACCCATTTATGATAAGGAAATGATGGAAATACTACATGCATTGAAGAAATGGAGACCTTACCTAATAGGTAGGAACTTCAAGGTCAAAACAAATCATGATAGTATTAAATACTTCTCAGAACAAATAATATCTTTAAAAGAACAACAAAAATGAGTGACCAATATGTTGGGTTATGATTTTGAAATCATCTACAAAAAAATGGAAGAAAAATGTTATGGCAGATGCACTCTCAAGAAAGGATGAAGATGTTGAGGCCTTTCTTTGTGCTATCTCGATCATCCAACCCAATTGGATAATAGAAGTGAGGGATAAATGAAAGAATGATGAAAACATGTGGAATCGCATTCAGATGTTGCAGCAGGATTCCAGTTCATCAGATACATTTACATGGAAAAATTATTCACTATGCTACAAATATCACTTAGATTTATGTAAGAACTAGTACCAACTCAAACAAAAGGTACTCTTGGAATTGCACACCTCTCTGGTAAGAGGGCACTCAGGATTTTTGAAAACCTACCATAGGGTCAACAACGAATTTTTTTGGGATGGCCTTGAAACTGATGTTCAAAGGTTTGTGGAAAAATGTTTGGTTTTCCAAAAAAATAAGGTCGAAACAATTAAGACCCCATGTCTTTTACAACCATTAGCCATCCCGATTCAGTGTTGAGAGGAGTTTTCCATGGATTTCATCACATGGTTACCAAAGTTTGAAGGAAAGAGTGTCATCATGGTGATTGTTGATAGACTGACCAAGTACTCACACTTTTGTGCACTCCCTCATCCTTTCAAAGCTAGTATAGTTTCCACATCATTCATGGAGACAGTTCAAAAGATACATGGAATCCCAAAGATTATTGTAAGTGACAGATATCCCATCTTCACTATACATTTTTGGAAAAAAATGTTTTCTTGTTTGGGTACTCAATTGGCTCATATCTCATGTTATCATCCTCAATCTGATGGAAAACCCGTGATAGTGAAAAAATTCTTGGAAGGATACCTTATTTTCTTTATCTATGGTAAACAAACACAATGGTTGAAGTGGTTACCCTTTGCAGAATGGTGGTATAACACTTCCTTTCATATTGAAAAAAAATGAAACCATTTATGGCACTCTATGGATATCACCCACCTTCCATCACTTATTCTCTAAAATAAAAAAAAATATAAGATTCAAGAAGGAGAAGATCACATCGAGCATCAACAACAATTTCTCCAAATCTTAAAGGACAACCTAAACATGGCACAAAATCACATGAAACAACAGGTAGATCAACACCGTAGTGAAAGACGTTTTGAAGTAGGGGATTGGGTATTTTTAACACTACAAGCATACAAATAGATGTCCCTCAAGTAAGCTAATAAGGATAATAAATTATCACCAAAGTATTATGGCCCTTATAAGGTGTTTCAAAATATTGGTACTATGGAATACGAATTGGAGTGGCCTACATCTTTGCGAGTACAACTAGTTTTCCATGTTTCATTCTTAAAGAAGGTTATAGGTGATAAGATCTCAGTTCAAACTATATTTACAGAACCTAACAAGGAAGGAAAATCATATTGGATCCTGAATCTATCAATGACACAAGAATTATCTAGCGGACGAATATATCCATTTCAGAGTATCTCATTAAGTGGAGGAAACTACCTGTTGAAGATTCCACTTGGGAAGATGAGTCTTTTATACAGAAGCATCCAAAATTACTTAAGTGTTGCAGACAACACTTGTCTGAAGGGGAGGGGCATTTTAATCCATAAATAGTGGCACATTACCCCTTAATTGGGGCATATTAAATTATTATTGTGATTTTAGTTATGTCGGCTTGGGTCCATTTGTTGTAATTGTACCTCCTAGTCTCTTATATATACCAAGGAGACCTTTTCATTTGGAATAATACTGTATTTGTAAATTTATGTTATGTATAAGGATGTTTCCCTCTGGAAGAGGCTTATTATATGAAATTATCTCTTTGTCAAGGTGTTGAGTACTTATTTTGAGGTTTTCAATGCTATTTTTATATTTGGTTCTTAACACCCAAGATGCCACATATTTTGTTTAATCTTTTGCTCGATTTTGATAGCATATCGATAGGTCACGCCCAAGGATGAGATGTGTAGAAAATCCAATTTTTTTTGTATGTATCTATGCATACCTCCATGGTACTTGAGTAATAGATTTCATTCAGAGTATTTGATATGAAACTTGGTGTGCACAGTATGGAAAACATTGGTGAACTATGGCACTGTTTAGTCCCTTTCCTGCCGCAGTTTGGTCTAGATTGTATATAAGTCGTCATAACTTCCAACAAGGTAGTCTTTTTCCTTAATGGAATCCATGAAGGATCCCCAAGTGGGTGCAACTACAAATAAGTTATATCCCTTTGTTTTATTTTTCTCATAGAAAGTCTCCCACCAATATTTGACATGTGGGACAACCTTAAAAAGCACAAATGTAATCTTTTCTCTTTCGAAAAAGTTGTGGATAGAAAAAGAACCTTCTATAAGGTTTAACCATTTTTCTACAACATCCACATATACTTGACCTTCAAATATATGAATATCAAAATTGATTTGTACCTTGAATGGGGCATCTCCTCTGCTTGATGAATATGTGTCACATATTGGCAGTCGTCGAAGGATTTGCGCAAAATTATCCATCATCTATTTCATTTGTTGCGAGAGGAATTCCTTGAGAAATAGTTTAAAGGGATATATTTCCCCATATTCTCTCTTTTCTTCCCCCATGGGCAGTTTTCATATTCGGTGAGGTCGATATTGCAAAGCCTCAACTTGAATGAGTCGCAACTGCTTATACCCTAACATTATTGGGGACATGCACAAAGAAACAAATGAAGAGAAAACCGCTCTAATAACACTAATATGGATTTATGAGAGGAATGAAATGAAACATAGATATATAACATTAATACATATATACAAAGAACAATAACAAAGATACAATGGAACTTAACTTCTATTCAATAAATAAATCTGCCGAAACTATAAAATGCAAAGTGAAAACAATCTTGCTTGAATGATGGTAGCTAATCTCTGAGAAGAGATGTAGAAGCTATGCGCATTCACCTGAGCATATTACAATGAGGCCTCCAGGACTTTTTATCTTCCATAAGTAATCATAAAACCCCATACATCCAAAAACCTAACCCTAGGAGATGAAGCGCCAAAAGTCATGCAGACCCCGATGGGGTAAGTTGGTACAACAACTTCCTGGGCTCATAAATTTTTCATATGATCTCCATTTTAGTCGTTAAATTCCTTGTCGAAAGGTCTATCCAAGAAGTACAACTTCCACTGATATTTTGGGTATGTCGTTGACAATCCTTGGCGCCCCAAAAGTCCAAAAAAATGTCATTTAGGGCCTCAAAATGGCCCCATAAGTTTGGAACTTGAAAAACTGTAAAAAAACTACCGAAATTAAAAATGTAACTACAAAGATGAAAGATGTATGTGATCCAGCTAAAAGAGGTGTGTTCCCACCTATATCCACCTGGATCATGCAACTTCTCTATGGATTAGAGAAAAGGACTTCCACTTGAAGTATGAAGACCTAAATCTGGTGCTTGAAAAGAAGAGCACCAGAAGGATAACAAGCTTCAAAAGCAAAGACAAGGAGATTTTTAAATAATTTTGGACTATACATTGTATATAATGCACTGAGGACAATGCATAAATAAGGGAAGGGAGATGTAATTCCCCCAGGTTGACCCCCAATGGTAATTGTACATATTTATTTATAGGTTGGTGATATAGGATACTATAGGCCATAATTCCTATGTGGCTATTAGACTGGAGAGCCTAGATTATAAAAGGCCAGTGAGCCTATTATTGTAGCATGTAATCATTCATATTATTAATAAAATCCAACATTGTTGTAGACCAACCAAACAGAAGAGTATGGGGGGCTAAGATCCACTATAAAGAGGAAGGGGGTTAAGAGTCTAGGAAGAGGGGCTAAGCCTAGGGTGCTTAAGCCAAGGAAATATTTTAATAAGATTTCCTAAAATTTTATTTTATGGATACATATACATTATGTTATCCTAAGTTCCCAAAATAAATGTAACAAATTATATGAAGGGAACAAAGCTAGTCCCTTATATGCCAAGTGTCACATGGGTCACATGCATATATAATTTGGGGGACATAGTGTAATTCCCCATATTGGTTATTATTCCATCATCTGAACCTAGAAAATGGACTGGGTAGTTGTATCTATATGAGGGGAATCCTTGGAGCATTTTATGGGTAAAATTGGACTCAAGAAGTGGGTTGTTAGGCCTGTGAACTATTGAAAAAGTGGTTTTCCAGGCCCATGAGTTGTTGAAGAAGTAGGTTTATAGGCAAATGAGATATTAAATAAGTAGGTTGTTAGGCCCGTGAGACATTGAAGAAGCGGGTTGTCCGACCCATGAACAGTTGAAGAAGCGGGTTGGCAGGCCCGTGAGAATTCTCTCTACATGAGTGAAATGATAGGAATTATATTCCCAAGGTGCCAAGTTGTAGCTACAGTGCTTTGAGACTTCTTGTATGGCCTATTTTTGAAGCCACAGAAGGGAAGTGGGGCAGCTGAAGGAATGTTGAGTAGAGAAGGGGCACACTTCCTAGGGTGGAAAAATCATATGGGGAATGAGAGATTGTAGGTTGTCTGTCATAGTTGGCACCTTAATATGAGTATATTGGTTGTAGATAGACCTTAGCCTGACTTAGGATTCATTTTCCCTTGTCGAGTTTTATCCTTATCTTAGGCATGACCCACTGTTGAGAGTTATGAGAAGTGTGGTCGATGGCTGGTAGGAATGTGGAAGGTTTGCACGCAGGTGGTGTTTAAATATAAGATGTGTGTCTCTTATGTGTTGTTTTAATTACTATGTGTGTAATTATCTATTTTCTATTATGAAATCTCTGTTATAATTATGTTTATGAATCATTATTTTTAGCTTGCATAACTCTGTTCATGTTTGGAGCATTATGTTGTAAATTTATTGGCATCATATGTCCAAATTTCATGTGGCATTTCCCAGCTCATGGATGGGGGTGTTATAGCACATTTTTTCCCCATCGATCACATGATGATATGAAAGGTGACCTGATGAGAGATCTTGTGAGTAACCTAAGAATACTTGAAGTTCATCAAACTCGACTTCGAAGGATCAACCCCACCTATGGAAGACAACAAGGATTTCCACTATGCATGTTAGATTTGGAGGACTTCAAGCAACGACATGGCACATGGTGTCTGGGTCAAGTCTTCCAAATTACTATAGTTCTGGGAGGCCCATGTTTTGATATTATGCAATGTGCATTGAATAACTCCCTTCAGGGGTTGAAGTGGTGCATCAAAATATGGCTTCTCGATCTGAAGAGGGCCACCAGGCTAGGAAGAAAATGTTTCTCTTGGAACAACATGGGAAGGCTCGAAAATTTCATATTTTTTGACCCAAGTCTATAAATTAACCATTTGGTCACACATAAAAATGGTAGCATTCAAGAAAGAACCCTCATGATGAGTGGTACCTACCATGCCCCCTTATGGAGGAGAAATATTTGTGGCAACCAGGTTTTGAGGTTGAGGGGGGAAAGGATGGGTTAATATAGTAGGTTGTTGGGGGGGCAATCTTGTGCCAAAAATTGATGGATCTCGTCATTTAGAGAAAATTGGTGAGTAGGGTGGTCCTCCCCATAAATCATTGAGGGAAATCAACTCTTTATACTCTCTTTAGTGCCCCCATCTTGGGTTTTTTGGGTGGGAGTAGTCTCATGCTCAGAATTGGAATTCTTCTTTTTGTTCCTTTTATTCTTTCCTCCAGGTTGCTAATGATTATTTGGTTGCATGGATTGCACCAAATTCACCTCAGAGGTTTGAGTAGGGACCACAACAGTTTGAGTGCTAGGACCAGAAGTTGAATTAATAAACATCTAACCCATCTGATCAACTAACTGGCTTACACAGGCATGGGATACAGAACCAACTACACCATCTTCATGGGGTCCTGGGGTTAGCTTCCTTGCATCTGTCGATGGCCTAGGATAATTTGGGATGATGTAATAAAGTGTACGTGACTACGAACAAATTAAATCTAAGTGTAGGGAACAACTAATTTCCTGCTCTTCGATGTCCACCCTGACCATAGCTACATCTCAGGAAATGGGTGGTAGGAGGGACTTTATGAACCACTCCATTAGGATTTTGTATGGAATTTGGGTCTTAATGATCCTACATCTTCATATCCACTCATGTATATGATCAGAAATGTGAGTGGCATTATATTGACGTAGTGAATTCAAGAGCTATTTCCCTATTTCGTACCATATGGGAAATTGAAAATGCATTAAGGATTCCATTGCTAGGTTGTTTAATATTTTGAGGGAAATTCCCTTTAATTAAATGTACCATTTTGTGGTAGTTGTGGTTAGGGATCTCTGGAAAAGACACAACCTTACATTGTCATCCATCAAAGAGTTGGATGAGCACCATAAATGGTATGTCATGATGTGTTTGGAGGGGTCCTCTCTTGTCTTTCCATCGAAATTTAGGATATTGGATGGAAACTTCGAAGGCATTGTTGGCCATGAAGGGTTATGGGATATAGGGTCACTTTTAAATCACGACAAATCAGGAAAGTGTAACGTTGCAAGGAAGGGAAATGGTGTATGAGAAAATGAATACTGGGAGGCACGTGAATTCTATGATGTCCCAGATGGACCTTACAGTCCCCATTTGTTTATACTACTAGAGGGTTGAGGAGATACTTAAGAGTGAGTTCCCCGAGGAATGGTGGCACTTCCAGGAGCATGACTTCTCCTAGAACCAAACATGCCTTGAGGGGGTTTCCCTCAGGGGTGAATCTAGACCATAAAGGAAAAACATTCCCAAAATTATTCCTAGGGAAGAAATCCCTAGATGTGTTAACAAAGGGAAAGCCTCCCCATTGTAAAAATTCCCCCCCAAGGGATATGCCCCCAAGGAAGGGTGTGCTAACCAAAGGAAAGTTGAAACCTCATGATGTACCACTGCCCCTATCCTGACAAGGGACAGCCCCAAAACCACTAAACATATTCCACTAAAAAGGTACACATGCACCTGGTGATTCCATGATGTTCATAGGATTGGTATAGGTGACATAATTTCCACCTCCCATGTTGAAATCAAGTCTCAACCACCCAGCGGAAAAGGATCCTGAAGTGGGCATCAAAATGGATGTGATGGGCGTAGGAATGCTATGTATATTAATGGATGGAAAGGATGACAAAGTTGGCATCCTCTAGATTGAGGGACATGTAGAAACAACCATGGATGGTGTAGTTCCAATGGTGCTAAGGGATGGTAACATGGACATCAGGGGGATTCCCCTTAAGGGATTTCCCCTAGTCCCACTTTAATATAGGCCCGATGGATTAACTACAATGGATGAAAAACTCGGTCCTGACATGGTGGGTGGATGACTAAAGAAAAAAAAGGGCTCACTAAAAATTTCCCTTAGCTGGAAAAGTAGAGGTGCATCGGGCTCAGTCAAAGGAGGGTTAAAATTTTGTGGAGGACGTTCTTCTATCAGTTACACTTCAACCAAACCATTCTTTTCAAACCAAAGGTAAAACCCATTGAATTCTTTGTCACCTATCTCACATCACTTTAGAGGCAGTTGCACCTTTGGGATTGGCTCAAGTCCTCGTAGTTGACGGGATTATCATGATGATTCAAACACTGTGAATGTAATATATGAAAATCCAAATACAATTCAATGTAAGGTCTACCCAGACTCAGACTCAAAGAGCACGCCCCTAATCAATCTAGGACAACAAAAATAAAACCAATTGGATGAGGGGCCTTCCAAAAACCAACCATATGGGGGAGATGAAATCCCCACAATATTAGCTAGAGAAGGTATGAGGAGTAGTTATGATAATCTCTGAAAAATATCCCTGACCGGTCCAAGAACCCTTTATTAAGTCGAACACCCTCCTGGGGAACTGAGACTGTGAAAGAATGTATTCCCCATGTACTACAGCCACGACCTGCCTTCAGTCCCCTTTGTGGCTACCTAGGAAAGGTCACTAAGGCCACCACTTCACAATCAATGAATGAGAAAACAATCGTAGGTATAACCACACATAAGGGTAGGGTAACTAAGCCTAAATATTTAAAGGAGAGACACTAATGAAACCACCATATACATAGCAATTGAAGATGTACCACAAACACCAAAACAAGCAGAGTGGGGTAATATCCACACTTGCCCCGATGCGACCTCATTCTTAACTCTTGTGTTATAGGAGGATCCCGACACATTGGTTGCAAGAATGGATTTATTGCTATAAAATGACTCATAAGTTTTGTTTTCGTGGCCTTGTAGAGTTTACTCTCCAATCATATTCCAAGGCCCTAAGCCTAGCTAATGTTAGTTCACTATAAAAGAAAGTTTTTAATAAATTTTAGATTACACATTTCATTTTTATGGTTGTTTCTTAATTCAAAGGGAAGTGGATGAAACTTTTTGTGATGTTATGACTCTTGACCGAACCAATCAAATGCAAAGATGCCAATACAATTTTTTTTTTCAATTCAATGAAATCTAGCTATGGGAGGGAAATAGACTTTTTCCTTTTCTTTGCAACTTTTGAAAATCTAACCTCACACACACCAAGAAACAAATCAACCAATTCAGATATGAAACTTTTTCAAGAATTTGAAACCAAAAAAGGAAGAACGAATGCACTCTTTTCACTAGTGTTTTAAAAGAAGTCAAGAATGCAACATTTTTTTTTCTTTTGAATTGTTATTTTTTCCAATTGTAATGCAAAAATATTCCCATTCTAAGAAAGAATATGAATGAAAAAGGAAAATTGGAAAAAACAACAAGAAGAGGGGCTATAGGAAGTTGGAAATGATGTTATATCAACCCACTCCAATGTCCCTACCAAGATCACACCCAAACTCACCTAGGAGGATAGATCTAGTAATGAAAAATAGTTACACAAGAACAACCAATGCAGGAAATGTCAAGCACTACTAGATCTATTCATATATGTTGGGTTCTCTAACCAACTTCACTGAACCTCTCAGACGAAAAACAAAAGTATCCAAGAGATGTAAATATGCCACACAAATGCACTCAAAACACCAATTGAAAGAAAATCATGCGACAAACTAACTCAAACAAAAGAAATATATCCTTCAAAAAAGACCATTCACAGACTTTATAGATCAAGGGAACAATTCCAATTTCAAAAGCCTAGTATTTTTGCAACTCTACAATTTTCATGGATCATTGTGAGACATAGGCTGGTCAACTAGTGATGATCATTGTGTGACTACTATATTGCAACCCGCGATGATGCAAAAAAATAGTTTTTTAGGAAAGGATGGATTTCTTCCATATATTCATATGTATCTTAGATCTACCAAATCTGATAGATCTAGGCTCTGGAGGAGTTGATGGAAGAAAAAAAAATCAAATGATAAACAAGAAGAGGAAAGGATTGGCAAAGAGACTCAAACTAGAGAAGAATATCCCCTAGTGGAGTCGCCAGTTTTTTTATGGGACAAAATCTCACAGGGATTTCACAAGATGGATGGAAAGATATCCCTATGATCTGCTTATTGATCCTAGACATAAAGAGTTACATTTATTTGGTCTTCCTAGATCGAAGACAAGCAATTTCTATTATACCAAGAGAGGATTGATTAGCACACCTTATTTTTGAAGGTTGTCCTTTGGTATCCTGGTTGTTTCATATCCTAAAATGAAACTCCAACTCTTGCAACCTGCTTCTTGTGCACAAGGAACAAACAACATTGATCTCCTTCTTCCCCTAGTGTTAGAAATCACTCATTCTATTTAGATCTATTTTGATCTACCAGTCACAAGATTAGATCAAAGAATTTGCAAAATTAAATAAAAATCATTTGGGGAAAACCATTTATCTATATATTAAAATGAATAAATTACATCAAGCTCATACCTTTGTATGTAGATGAAATTCTCCTTTGGCTCCATTCTCCTTGATTTTCCTCAGCTTCTTGATCAGGCTAGGAACTCTAATTTTTGGATGTTGTGAATGGGAAACGCTCCTCTACAAATGGGAATCATAACACTACTAATGATTCCTTATTATATTTTTTAATACTTGTCTTTGTTATATAGATCCTTGGAAGAGGCTTGAGAGAGTTTCTATATCTTCCAAATACAACTAGAGACTCGAATGTTGTGAGTTCCTAGGTTCATTCCATGAAGATACAACTCATCCCTCACCTATCTTTTCATAATTCCACGAAACTAGAAGGTATGAAAATTCATCTCTTCTTGCATTACTACTAACGTGCAATGATAATCACATGTTGTACCCTACTAGACCCGTCATGACCTCTAAAAAAGGCTAAAATATCAATCAAGGCATGTGGTTTGGCTTGCATCTTCTTGTCAACTATCTTCTGGCATGTAGTGTTGAAATCAAGGCTATAACACCCACCTTGACCCTAGGATGGGGGTGGGGGTGAGGGGAAATATTGGGTAAAACATTAATATGTTTTACCTAATATCTCATCCCAACCCCAAAATATTTACCCAATATATTCCCCTAAATGATGGTGGTGGGTGGAGATATTGGGTTAAACATATTAATGTTTTACCCAATATATTTTCCCAATGACACACTAACTCTAGGTTGGTGGTAGGGGGATATATTGGGTTAAAAATTGAAATGTTTAACCCAATATATCCTCCCACACCCACCCTAATGTCTTACCCAATATCTATGTCCACCTCCTCCCTTTGGGGGAGGGGATATTGGGTAAAAAATTATTATGTTTTAACTGATATCTCAACGCTACCCCCACCCTCACCGTCACCCACACCTCCACTATAAATAATTAATAGTTTTTACCCAATATATCACCCCCGCCCTCATAGAAGGTAAAGAAATAATATGTTTTACCCTCATATATCCCCCCACACCAGTAAAATATGTTAATTCTTTACCCTATATGAAAATGGGGGTGGGGGGTGGAGCGAGATATAGGATAAAACATATACCCTATATGAGGGTGGGTGTGGAGATAAATATTTGGTAAAACATATTAATGTTTTATGCAATATCTCCACCCACCCTCATATAGGGTATGTGTTTGACCCAATATGCCTCTCTTACCTTTGTATAGGGTAAAACATATGAAGGTGGGAGGAGATATGAGGGTAAAAATTTAATATGATTTACCCTCGTATATCCCCCAATCCCACCCTCATTTTTTAACCCTCATATGTCCCCCCACCCCCACTCTCATTTGTTTATCCTATACAAACGTAGGGGTGGGGGTGGTCAGCTATATTTGGGAAAAACATATACCCTATATGAGGGTGGGGGGAGATACTATGTAAAACAATTATATGTTTTACCAAATATGTCTTTCCAACACCACCCTCACCCTGACTCCAACCCCCACCTTTATATAAGGTAAAACATTAATATGTTGTACTCTCATATCTCACCCCACCCCCACATTCATATGTTTTACCCTATACAAAGTTGGTGGTAAAACATATACCATATACCATATATGAGGGAAATAGAAGATATTCCATAAAACATTAATATGTTTTAGCCAATATATCCTCCCACCCTCACCCCCATATAGGGTAAATAATTAATATGTTTTACCCTCATATATACCCCACCCTATATGAGGGTGAGGGTGGGGAACGATATTGGGAAAAAAAAAACCATATCCTAATATCTCCCCCATCCCCCAACCCGTGAGGGAAACCCCCTCCCTCACTAGGTTGGGGCTGCGGAGAGATATGAGGGTAAAACATATAAATGGTTTTCCTAATATTTCGTCCCTCCTCCACGACATGAGGGAAAAAACATAAGGTTGTGGGTGGGGGAAATATGAGGGTAAAACATATTACTGGTTTTCTTAATATCTCTCCCCTCCCCCACCAGGTTGGGGGTGGAGGGAGATATGAACATATTAGTGGTTTCCTTAATATCCCCCCCCTTCCCCACCAGGTTGGGGGTGGAGGGAGATATGAGGGTAAAACATATTTTTTTTTTTCTAATATCTTCCCCCTTCCCCACACCATGAGAAAAAAACATTAATATCTCTCCCCGCCTCATGAGGGGGGACATATGAAGATTAAACATATTAATGTTTTTTCTAATATTTCCCCCCTCCCTTACCCCATGAGAGTGAGTATGAGGGGGAATATATTGGGGTAAAACATATTAATGTTTTTCCTTAATATATGCCCCCTCCTCCACCCCATGATGGTGGGTGTGCAAGGAGATATCAAGGAAAAACATATTAATTTTTTCCCTAATAGCTCCTCCCTCGTCCACCCTCATATTGGAAACATATTAATGTTTTTCTTAATATACCTCCACTCCCTAGGGTTAGATGTGGGGAGAGATATGAGACTAAAACATATTAATCTTTTTTCCTAATATATCCCTCCTTCCCCACCCTCACCCTCATACATATTAATGTTTTTCCTAATCTCCCTCATGCTCATTTTAGTTGGTTAGTGGTGGAGGGAGATATGAGGGTTAAACATATTGCTGTTTTTCCTAATATCCCCCCATCCTCACACCTCATGCGAGGGAAAATATTATGATACAACATATTGATTTTTTCCCTAATATATCTCCCCACTCCTACCCTCACACCTCATGAGGGGGAAAATATTAGGATAGAACATGTTAATGTTTTTACCCTCACACCTCATGAGGGGGAAAATATTAGGATAGAACATGTTAATGTTTTTCCTAATATATCTCGCCTCCTCTACCCTCATATTATGTCAAACATATTAACATGGGGGTTGGGTGAAGAGAGATATGATGTAAAACATATTAATATTTTACCTAATATTGCTCGACACCCCCACCCTCACCCTCTATGTTATGATACAACATATTAATTATGTTTTTCTTAATATCTCTCCACTCTCTCATTCTCACACCTCACGAGGGGAAAGATATTAGGATATCACATATTAATGTTTTTCCTTTAATATCTCCCCTCTCCTCTACCCTCATATTAGGTAAAACATATTAATATGGCGATTCGGTGGGGAGAGATATGAAGTAAAACATATTAATATCTTGTCTAATATCTTCCCCTACCCCCATATTTTAATGGGGGTTGGGTGGGGAGAGATATGTTTTAATGTTTTACCTCATATTTCTCCCAACCCTCATATATAGTGGGAGTGAGGATAGATATTAGGGTAAAACATTATGAGAGTAAGGGAGGGGGTTGAGGAAGATAATAGGGTAAAACATTATGAGGGTGGGGATTGGGTGAGGAAAGATATTATGATAAAACATATTAATGTTTTATTTTAATATGTACCCCACCCCACTCCACCCCAATGTAAAACATATTAATATGGGGTGGGATTAAGGAGAGGTATGAGGTAAAGATATTTTTTTATGTAATGCTTGGTCACATTTCCATCCTCATCCACTACGTTTTACTTAATATTTTCTCCTAACTCCACATTAGATAAAGTATAAATTATTTAACAATACATTAAAGAAGATGATAAAAAAAAATGAAATAGATATGGAATTAATGTCTTACCTAATATCTTGTATTACTTAAAACATAAAATAACTAAAAATACTCCACATTAGATAAAGTATAAATTATTTAACAATACATTAAAGAAAGATGATAACAAATTTGAAATAAAAATGAAATTAATGTTTTACCTAATATATTTCTCATTGATGACTTATTAAGCAAAACATAAATATCATCCCTTATTACCCAAAACATAAGTTAATTAGCAATACACTAGCACATTATATAAGGTATAAATTATTTAAAAATAAAAATGATAAAAAAATTTAAAATAAAAATAGAATTAATGTTTTACGTAATATTTTCCCAATCAAAAATTGAAACACAAATTAATTGGATTATACGATAAGGAACATAGATGGAATCTTATAAAGACTTGTACACCCCGCATAAGATGCTGAAAGGCACATTGAGTTAAAAGGTCATGATTTAGGTTTTGCGAAAAGACTTTTAGTAAATCTATCCGAAACTTTATAACAAAATTACTTAATTGGAAAGCTGTATGAAAACTGTGCAATAAGATGAATTTTCATTAATAACTATGTAATTATTTTTAATCTCATAGTTAAATTGAAATTTGATATTAAATTTATATTGACATTTGATATTAAATTTATATTAACAGTTAAATTCTATGAGGAGGTTATCCAACTTCTTCACACCTTTTGGTATGATGAGGTTATGAGTTTAACATTTAGCATCCTTATTATCCACAAAATATGGAAAAATATTGGTGAGTTTCCTGTAATTATTTTCTCAGGTGAAAAAAAAACTTACTAACAACTTGTCCAATGCATACCGATGACCTCGCTCTGCCTTCTTACGTCACGCAAATTCAATCAGCAGAGGCGTCCCTCCTTCGGCCATGAGCGGAGCCTATCATAGGTTCTTGGGTTAGATGAGGTAATGGGCCCGGAGGTGGACATGCATAGCTTTGATTTGCGATGACATTAATTATGGAATCGGGTGGTGAGATAATCTCCTATTTATTCTTATATCTCTTTTTTTTTAAATATATTTTTCTAAGGCTAATTGCCATATTGGCTTGAGAGTTTATTTTTCCTTAGGAAATTTTTCTTTAGGTAGATCAATTAATATATTAATTTATTTTTAAGGTTACGATCAAGGATAAAGTCTACGGATGTATA
>JASDQU010014036.1:122446-152685 GCA_032191745.1 Picea mariana | reverse complement strand
GTGGAGGGGTCTCAGAGTGGGTGGACTGTCAATTTTGAGATATTTGAAAGCTCACAAGGGATCCCGAACTGGTAGAGGAATAGTGTAATGAAATTTTAGAAAATATTCAAGGGAGGGAATCTGTAAATTACCTGTTGTATGAAGAAGAGATAAGTCTCGATCCTATGGGGGGGACGCCCATAATTCCTCCACTCTCTTCCTGATTCCATTCAAGCTGGTAACTTTTGTGCCATTGAAGAAGGCATGTTTGATGAATACTGTGAGTTTGAAGATGAGGTGGTGGGAGAGGCCCCTACTGTATATTGTCCATCATGTGGAGGCGAGAGTGTCAGGATCATCCTCAAAGTGGCTGTGGGAAGTCTTTGAGAATGTGCCCATGTGCATGAAAATGATGGAAGTGGAAAGGTATGCTCTCGTAGTTGAGGATTTGTGCCCTAGTGCATCCTCGGTTCGTGATGTTGATTTCCTTATGAATCCCCCCTCTGATATTCATTGAAACCAGGATGTGTGTCAGGGACATCTCTCCCATCTCACTGAAGGTAAAATCTACGTCCAAGTAGTTTCCCAGCGTATTCCCGATAACCTGAAAGACCTTTTCAGACCAAAGATGGGGCAGGATTCCAGGAAGATGAACCCAGATTGGAAAGGAATCCACTTGTGTGCTAGTTGCATCAAAGGTTGGATCCCAAAGATTTAGTAGTATAGGGGAGGGGTCGATGGAGCAGCAATCCGAGAGGGCTCAGGTTGCTTGATCTTCATTGACAAATGTGATGAGGAGCCAACCCCTTGATAAGAGATGAATTTGGGGAGGAGCAAGTTTGGTTGCACCCCAGGTGGTGTGTGCCAATATTTTTAGTGTTATCTCACTAAAATGCCTCCCATAAAATTTCCCTACCACAGATTTATCCACAAGCTCCAAAACTTATTCCATTGAGAGGTCCTCACCTAGGATGATATTAGAAGAGTCTGATACAACCACGATGCACTTGATCCTTTTCCTACGCCTTTTCGAGGAGTGAGGGTCGGGGTCCTCAGTCAATCTGTTGGGGACAACATCCCCACTACCATCGTCTTCTAGACAGTCCCAACCATTCAAGATTTGTGGTGGGAGGTATGAGCCGATAAATCCCGTTGTTGAATCTCCAATGATGGATTCAGATAAAAGTCCCGAGCCTGCATCTAGGAAGAAGCAAGAGTCTCGGTGAAGAGCATCAAGTCGGTGCGCGTGAAAAATTAGGTAGTTATGCCTCAAGCTATTCCAAGGGGGGTCCTCTGCACGAAATGGAAAAAGGCGGGGGGATCCAGGAGAAAGATAGGGAGGGAGGAGGACTGAGAGACCCAGAAGGGATTGAACTCTGGAGGCGAGGATCCAAATAGGGAGAGGGGTATAGATCCAAGGGTTTTTGTGGATTCCGACAGCTTGAAAGTGTTATAAGGAGGGAAAGGATGTAAACCTTGGGGGGCAGCCAGAAAAAGGGGCTCTCTGGAAAGTGGTTGCAGAGGGGTAGGGTTGGGAGAAATGGGAGGAGCCGGAGAGAAAGCCAGTGGGTGTAAACCTCAGAAGTCAGAATCCCCCCAAAGAGTATAAATCTCAGAAGTTTCCAGGTTCCCAAGGGAGACAGGGTGAGGGATACCACCTATTGAGAACTAGGGAATGGCTTCAAACGGGTCTAGGGTGTAGTCCACGTCCTCCTCATAAGTCTAAGGAGAAATTTTCATTATTAAACTAAGATTTGTATTAGACAGTGGACAATCAAATTCACAAGTTCTATTTCCCACTATTATTTAATTTATTTTCTTTCTATTTTCAATAAGAACAATTCACTATGTTTACCAAAACTTATAGCAAAATAGCTCTAGATAATATTTCTTATTATAAATAATTACATATATGTAGAGAAGAGAGAAGTCAAACTTCAAACATAGATAGAAATCATACTTGTTAATAGGTTTAGATCCTTGGAAGACAAGATTAAAAAGTAGATAAACAATAGAATATTAGGGTTGGAGACTCTATTGCAAAAAATAGATATTAGATTATAAGAAATGGAAAAGAAAGGATACGAAAAGAGAAACAATTACCCCAAGAAGGATAGATCAATAATATAGAAAATATTAACATGAGGGTAAAATCATGAATTGGGTGTCTGTTTTCCATTCTTTTTGAAAAAATAATCTACAATTTTAGAAGTTTTCAACTTAGGGCAAACAAAAAGTATTTATTTATTTATTTAGAATTTCACAGAAAACTTGTCATGAATTTTGTTAGATTTCTATTGATTATTTTTTGAAATTATTTTTTGAAATTATTGTATTGACATCTCATATGTCATTTTAGTGATTGTTTGAAAGTATGTTCCTTAAAAATGCAGGCACTGATAATGAGTTATGTTGTTAACGCAAGTTTACTCATTACTAAACTTTTGATTATGAAAAATGAAATGTGTTGTAACAATCTAAAGAAGCTCTATTAAAGTATGACTATAGTTTTGGAGACAACAAACTATTATAATTACAACAATTTTTTGAATTTGACCAATCTGAAAAAATTTGCACATTTAGATTGACACTACTTATCTTCATTAATTTTTATTTAAAAGTAAAATCTAAAAGTATTATTTTGAAGAGGATAATGAAAGGTTCCATAATATAAATTTTTCATAATTTTTTTATTGTGTCTTATTGTAGATATTGATTTTTCATTTTACTGAATCATTATGTCATCTAAAATTAATATGCAAGCATTTTTTTTATAAAATTAACTTAAATTAATAAAGAAAAATTAAATTAAATACAAATTGTATCAAAATAAAGTAGATTCAATTTTGAAAATGTTGGTACTAGTTTTGAAACATGACTGGTAGTATTTTAAAGAATTTGCTCCTCCCTAAGTTGGATTAAACTGAAGTTAACACATACTTTTATGAAAAGTTCCTCAGTTACAGGTTTTCGTCTGAACTATTAGTTCAACTGAAAATTAGTTTAGCCAAAAAAATCAAGAGCTCAGTTGAAAACATGGCATTAGTAGTTTTCTCGACTCGATTCTTGTGAAAGTGTTACCCAACTTTGTGGTTTTACTTGAGAAACAATATTAAAGAGTCAGAGGAAAAGATAAACTATAATTTGTCCCTAAATAGATTGGAGGGTAAATTGTATGTCAAACTCATCAAAGAGGAAACGAATAATCTAATAGAGTTATACCATGAGAATAACAAAATATCCTTTTGGTTTAAAAAAAAAGAATGATGAGGATGCATTGACAATAGTCAAGGAAGAACTACAAAATAAATTACAAATTGAAACAACTTGTCTTGCATAGGCAAAGAGGTTGGGAAAAATAATGGAGCATAAATATAGGTTAATTCGTGTTAAGGTAATCTATAATGACCATAAATATAAGTAAATTATGAGTTTAGAAGGATTAGGAATATTTATAAATGAAGATATTATTCTGGAATAGCAAGATAAATTAAGGAAGGCAGTTCAAAAGGTGAAGGAATCTAGAAAATAAAGAAAATGAGCTATAATTTGGAATAAAAAAGCTATTATTAGGGATATAGATCATAAAGGTAATAATAAATAAGAATTTGGGACATTCCACATCCTCTCTTGGAATTGTTGTGGTTTTCCATGAAGAAAAGGGCATATGTTTAGTTGGATCCTAAGTGATATTGATGCTATACTACTTGTTCAAACTTGGGAGAGTGGAGAACCTAAAGTCCCTATCATAATTTTTTTTATCTTTTGATCAAAATGGAACTAGTGATTCTACTATAGAAGGGTCACATGCATAGCTTGTTACATATAAAAGAACATTTTTTGTCACATTAGGATTCAAAAGATAGACCCTTTTAATTAATACATGTGGATGGAGATCTTAAATATTAATGCTAAGAGTATTTACATAGAAATTTGTCATTTCATGCCTATTAACTCTACCATTTATAATAAAATACATGTAGATTAAAATTTTCCTTGTAATGGCTTAGAACAAGATATTTAGAGTCCATGAAATGGTGGCACTATCCTCTTGCTAAAAGAATTTAATTCTAGAGAAAAAATTAATCGCAATATCATTTTAATTAATTATTCCAACCCTAATCCTCTATGGATAGATGAGGACCTTGTTTTAGCTAGCTGACACAAACAAAACTCTGAAGACTTGGCCAAAACATTGTTTGGTATTGAGCTAATCATGTTGTGTAGTTATTAGGATTTAATAATAAACTCATAATCATAGTTTAGGGTTGATCTTAATTGTATCTTGTAATGTTGATTTTTAAGTATGAGATACTTGAGGTTGACCTATCAAATTATATTTTGATATTGATAGAAGTACTCTTTTAAAATTATTTGAGATGATCAAATAATTATCTCCTATTTCTTTTGAAGAAGATATGGATGCATTTATATATGATTAAGAATATTGTGTTTAATGTTGATCACAATTTAATTATGATATTGAAACCCTCCAATCTTTTCTTATTGTAAAAATAATTTTGTTGCACATTAAGATTGTATTCAGGCTATTGAAGAACCATTTTATCTCATAATATCAAGAAATAAAGATTTAGGGTTTGCTTCCTAGCACTCTCCTAATCCAATATATCGCAGATATATCTTTTATCCCAATAGGAGTACCACCTCTCTAAAAACGAAGGGGGACTAATGTCCTCATGAGGTTGTCATTTTGGTCCTGATGGACTCAAACGTCAACACCTTCCAAAACAACTTGTCTTGTGGGATCCCCGGATGCTTGTATTCTAAGGTATACATCCATCATCTAGACCATTAAAGGGAATTAACATTGAGGGACTCCAGATACCCATATATATTCCCCCCTTCACCACTCACTTATTGTAGATCCAACGACTCACGAGCAAGGATGAAAAAAAATGATCTGTTAGTTCGGGCATAGCTTACACTGCATATCCATGATTCGAGACTCTACTAAATGTCTCGATGCTTAATCCTAAAAATACCTATATGATCATATATATGTTTGTCTCCAATACTTCATATATTCTCCATCCATACCTCTCCACGACCTGCCACTATGTCCTATTCACGGAACATTGTTGACATGTCATATGACACCAACCTGACATGGCATGCTCATCCAACTGCCAACTTGACACCATTTCCACCCTTTTTATAGACGATCCTTCCTTCCCACATGGTCTTTGATAGGGTGCTCACATGGTGTTGATGTGTATTTCTTACATGGCATGTGGATGTGGCACTTTACTTCGGTGAAGTTTATATTTGGCATCTGACCTCTCCCAACACAACTTGTATTGTAGGACCCTAGATGCCTGGATGCCTGGATGCCCATATTCCAAGTATTTCATCTGACATCCTACTCTCTACAATATCACTTCACCTTGAGCACCTCATATTTCCAAATGTAAAATCTCGCATCTGGCCCCTTTCCACAAGACTTTGCTTTGTGGGACTCTAGATTCCTAGATACCCAAATACCTAGATATTCTCCATCCACTGTCACTCACCCCTGGTGGATCCAATGACTGTCAGCTATGGAGATATGATCTGATGGCCCTGGATCAATGATGGCTCAACTCCATTATAGTGCATTTGAGATCCAAGACTTTGTTAATTTCTGGTTGCTTGGTTCCTTACATGTATGAATCCTTGGATGGTGATGGTTTTGTGTGGTATGGGTTTCACTTCCACACTTAATTACAAGGTATCCAACATCTGACCCTTTATAAAATAATAAGTGGAAGGACCCCTAGATGCTTGAATACCCAGATGTCTGGATCCCCGCTACAACAATGTATGCCACCATGATTTGTCGTCATGGCCCTACCACAGAAAAAGATACCATTGTGGCTCCATTCCATCTTCCCAGTCAACCTGCCATGTAGATCCCCATCACATTGATGTCATGATATAGAAAAAGTTTTCAAAAAGTTCCAAATCTTCCAATTTCATGAAAAATTTCTCTGTTTTCCAAGAAATGGTTCGACCACCCAGCACCCCGCTAGTTCGTCCTCTAAACATTAATAGATATTAAAAATGTATTCATACCGTGCATCCCAATCTATGCAACCAATATATGATACCATTATGTGACACACCCTACTTCTAGGGTGACTCAAACACTCACCTTCCTGAGGAGAGATCGAGAAAAATATGATACCTTTCTTATGGAAAAGATGAACATAATTACATAAATGAAATATAAATAAACATGCATGACTATAAAATAAATCATAATTGGCCATGCACAATAATTAATAACAGCTAGCATGTCTTAAACATATTACATGGACAAATAAAATACACAGCAGAATAAAATCACAAAGAAATAGAGAGAGAGAATTATCTTTTCAGATAATTTGACCAACTAGTTGCAGACATATGAAATTCCACCCAACCTTAGAAATTGTTGTTCTATATATCAAAAACATATTTCCCCTGATCTAGGGGTATGAATTTGAAAGGATAGGTCCTAGGCCAATTCTAGTTTTCCTAAACGAGTCTAGGTAATCAACTCTCACATTTTCTCAACCATACAACAATATTATTTTCCTAGCTCTCTTTCCCATTAGCCTACATAACCCAAGAGCATGATCCCCCTTCACTACCATGCAATCCTTGAGGATTCTCACCTCTACCAAGGATCTAGTTCTACTTATTAGGAAATATTAATGCTAGAACTTTCAATATTCTTATCTATAGATAGCCTTTTCATTATTATCAACATTATCATGGACACAAGCATCAAAAACTTGCTAGAACACTAGTAGTCTCTATATCCAACAACCATGGCTCACTATCTCCAAAAACTCATCTCCACGTTTCCCAAAACCATTTTTCCCATGCACAAGGAAGAAAGCAATGGTGGAAAATACTCCGGTGAGCAAATCGAAACATCATCCCAAAAGAAAATGAACCCGCCACCATTAGGAAAACAACCAAAAGAAGCAACAATGAAGTATGTAACCACAATGGAGCAGCCACCACCCAAAAACCCCTAGCGAGCCCACAAATAGGGTTTGAATAACAAGGATTCTAAGGCACAACATGGTCCTCCCCAAGAGACTCATGCGACCCCTCATTCACCCCACCCTCTAACACAAACATGGGTGAATTAAATAATTAATAAAATTATATAAAGTCTAAAACCTTCAGTTTTTCCTCCTATCTTGTGGAATCATATCCCCCTATAACTCTTGTCTTTTTCCATCTCAAAACCAGCAATGTATTTATTATTAAAATTATTCAATGTTTTACATTCCATAGGCTCTTCATCCTTTTCAAATTTTCAGGCACTCTAGCCTCTCATCCATAAACAAAATACATTATTAATCCGAGGATTCAAAACCAGGGTATTACATATACTATTGGATTTCAAGAAGAGGACCACATTTTCTCACTTGCATTTTGTTTTGGATCATCCACATATACTAAGAGAGGGATGTCTATAATCACATGGAAATGTTTTGTATTATACGTCTTGATTCTATCTTTCTTTTTTCTCCCTTTTTGATTTTGGGATCCTAGTTTTTTTACCATTTTTTCCTTTTATATTTGCTTAATATTCTATAGTTACATTGAAAATCTATGAAGAGTATGAACTTATATTTCTACTTGAATTTCCTAGTAGACGTGAGTCTTCATGTGACTTCTTATTCTTAGGGTTTTTTTTAAGGATATTTTGAAGGACGTCTAGTTAGACAAGTTAAGAGATCTTCTTCACATTTGTCTTTGATCTCTCCTTCCCCATTGTTATTGGAAACCTTCATGTTATATCTTTGTTATCTGATATTCTCAATTACTTACCTTTCTTGAATTGACCTATAATTCATAATAACTTTACGAACATTCTCTTTATTACCTTATATTTTTGCAATCCTCATCTTCTAAACCAAGGATCTGTTACTATGTTTGAGCTTTCACCCTAGTATTGTTTCCTCTTATACACCTCCTTGATTTGGTTTCTCTTTTTTTCATGTGCATTTCTCTTTTTTTGCTTCATCCTTCTTCTTCAACTCCTTCAAATGTTAACACTGTGTATTTTGTAATGTTTAGCAAACTGACCATATTCATAACACCAATTACATTTGAATGCAAATTATTTTAATCTAATGATTGGAAATGGTCCCAATATCTACTTGTAGTTTAATCACTTATAAGAATCATTTTTGTAGATGTACCTCCACACAAATCCTTCAATTTTAGATAGTTGATGAATTTCACTAACATAATCCCTATTAACATCAACATCAATTGTCCAATCTTAAAAACTTAATATAGATCAAATAATACAAAAAAAAATTAAAATATATATTTAGAATAAATTAAACTTATTTTGGTTCTTTATAGTTAGTGATAATTACAAATCCATTTTGTAATGTTTACTTAAATGAATATAAGATATGCATTTCAACAAAATTATAATAAGATAGAGGAAAGCATCAGATATAGTGTTAAAAATATTTTTAAGAAAAACGTTCATTTCTAATTTTTGAACCAGACCTACACAAAGAAATAAAGGGTCACTTTATAAGGAAAAACAATTATAATTATAACAATGCCAAAATATCACAAAGTAAACATATCCAATATTTTCTTAAGATAATATGGAAAAAGGCCAAAAGCCTAACAAACAAGTACAATCATCAACCAATTAACCATGTGTGATTTTATTGAGGTGGTATTCATTAACCAATTAGTCCTATGCAATTTTGATTTTATTGAGGTGTTAATCATTAACCAATTAATCCTATGCGATTTTAATGAGGTGTTGGCACTCCTATCTCCAATTATTGTATATTGAAAACCCATGTGCTCTATTCTCTATGGAAGAATTATACCATGGATCTATATTATTTACATGAATTAGATTAAGGTAGAGTACTTAGACTAAACATATTTATGTGAAGAAGATTAGAGACGAATGTTGAAAATTTAAATTTTTATAATATAATAGATAATTTACAATTAACTTCTTAAAAATATTGATTTTTTTTTAAAATTAACTGAAACAAAACATTTGTAGTTTTATTAGATTAATAAAAGGGATCTCTAGAATAATATAAATAAGATATGTAAGATAATATAATATTAATAAATTAACATTTAATAATAAAATAAATCACTACAAAATCATCGTGAGCAAAATTTTAACACTTGAGTTTCCCTTTGATTGGAATCTAGTTAGATGAGTAATAGTACTCTCTCTATTTTCTCGAACTCTTTGCACAAATGCATGGGGTGCTCATGAAGAAAAGTAGAGAGGACAATATTAAAGTAAATGCAAGAAATTGCAATGATTATCAAGGACTTTATTTTTCATGGGCTTGCTTCATCCCAACGATGTTTCAATTTCAAATATCACCAATCGCTAATCGTGGCTTATTTGCATTTCCATTGTCATGGCATAGACTTCACTTCGGGTACTATTATAGAAAAAGAATCCACATTGTACCAACAAAAACAATGTAAAATGAGAGAAGTCAACAATGGAAGGTAGTTTGCATTAATGGACCATGGTGTATTTGCTTCTTTGTTGCATGAATGTACCAACTTCAAGTCAGTGAAGTAGTTCCATGCCTACATTTTAATAAATAGGGTTAAGAAGGATGTATCGTTGGGTTTGGGTGTTAAACTCTTGAACCTACATGTGGAGAATGGAGAAGGTGCCTCTGATTTGTGAAAACCTAATTTGTTTATGTGGAATGTAATGATTAGAGAATAGGACAAGAATGGTCAATGCGAGGAAGAACTAAAAATTTATTAGTCCCTGTCTTTCGGGCCTTTTAGTCCCTGTCCTTCGGGCTTTTTAGTCCCTGCCTTTCAGGCTTTGGGACTCTTATTAATAGATTTTTCAGGGATTTTATTTATTTGGCACGAAAATAATAATAAAAATTATTCTTTTAACCAAAGTCTTTAATTTGCATACGATTTTTAGTTGGAAATTCATATGTTTTAACCATTGTTTTTCTTTCGGCCTCTTATTTGGCCTCTTCCCGAGGCAGACAAAGAAAATAGCTTAGGTTATGTCATATATTTGCATACTCGTTTTTTATAAGTTTTTGCGAAAAGAAGTAATGCTAGGAATGAGTCTAGCATTACTTCTTAACATTAGATGTTAAGATGTAATGCATAGGGCATACTGGCCCATAGAAAATTTTACAATGTCTACGGTGGCTTTTGTGTCTCATGATGGCAGTGGGTGAGAGTTCCACTTGGTGATTTTCATGTCAGAGTTCAAGTATCTATCATGTTCCTCTTGTCCATGCATGCATAGGTGAGTCCATTAATCTCTTACCATGTGCACTTTCCCTTCTGCTTAGCAATGCTCCTATCCTCTGCAACTAGAAGCTTGGGTATCTTTTGTTATCCTCTCTTCTACCTACAAGCTTTGTTTTCAAACTGGTCCTCTCTTCTTCCTGCAAAATAAACAGAGGGATCATGGAACTTGTCTTCTCAAACCGCAAGAAATATCTAATAAATATCTATGTCTCACAATCGATATACGAGAGTGGAAGAGGAAGTGTGTGAAAGAGGGCTACCGAGGCATAACTAAGAGAGTGAAACTGACTCTCCTACGGGTGGGACTGTGTGTGAAAGAGGGCTATCGGGGCATAACCAAGAGGAGATCTGGATAGAATCTCCAAGAGACAAAATAATGAAAAGGTCGCAGATGCACCCTTTGCACAGTCCATTCTCTTTTTCGAAGGACAACACTCTGGAAATCTTGCTTTGAATCAACGAGTGAATTGGAGGGGAGAATCTAGACTTTCAGATGGAAGTCTGGGCAATGTAATTCCCACAATTAAAAAAAAAACATAATAATTAGTTGTATTGAGAAGTAATGCAATTAAACGTCTCCCTCTCTCCTCTTACGCCTTCTGTTTCAATGATTTTACAGGTAGATTTGACGGGGGGCTAGTCTGATGCAGGAGACAATGTAAAATTTGGATGGACCATGTCATTTACTATAACCCCATTTCCTAGGCAGCTTCTCAGTATGGACCCGAGTTATCTCAAGAAAACCAGTTGGACTACTTTCTCCGAGCAATTCGTTGCAGAACAGATTTTATAATGAAGGATCATACAAGTCCCACAATGCTATGGACTCAGGTAATTGATAATTGTGTGTGTTAAATTTTCATGTTTGTTATATAGATGCTAAAATAAAACTGTATTTACAAATGTGGGAACTACCACAAGCATAGATTAACATTAAACTTGGNCCTGGAGAATTTCAGACCACTTTGTGTATTCAATGTTAATGAAATATTGGCGAAAATTACCCATTGAGGTGGGTGATGGGAAAAATGATCATTAGTGTTGGGAGAGGCCAGAAGACATGGATACCCCTCGAACATTGGAACGGGTCAATGCATCCTCTCTTAGAACCGAAGTGGTTGTCGATGCCTCCATGGCTTTGTCATCTATAACTATTTCTTGGAAGAAGTTTAATTCATCCTACTCAAGAATATTGCTTCAACAATCTAAGTCTGTGGGTATTAAATTCATGTTATTTTATTTTCCTCACCATGTGCCCACATGGTGTATATTATATCTTAGTCTCTTGCCTTTTTTGGAAGCTCTTTCACTTCACAAGAACCCGAGGCTCACATTTGCATCCAACCACCACCACCAGTCCTCCATTCAACAACCACAAGCAGTCCTCCTCGGCAATGTCCGACACATTTCCCCAGCTATTCATATTTTCATGATTGATTCCCTTGTCATCAAAAATGGTTGGAGGGAGTAATTATGGAGACAGATTGCTTGCATATTTACGATGCTCCATTTTCACTTGGTGAGAGCATATGAATTCGACGAGATTCTGCTAGTGAATTGATTGCTTCAGATAGCTAAATCACTGATAATTTGACTGATCAATCAGTATAGAGCATCGAGATAAAATGTTATGCTAACCATGTTATGAAGTTTACTCTTGAGGCCATGCTGTAGTAGGGCCACCTGGTTCACGAGACTGCAATATTCACTGATGCCAATCCCATTGAACAAAATCCTGAAGTTCGTCAGTGGCAATAAGAGCACCACCACCTCCACGCAGTTTGCTAGCCATCATGTCCAAAAAACTTGGAGATTTAAGGAGCCTTTCCAATACTGATTCAAGCTATAGAAGAACCTTTATCTTCTCGGGCCACCGGGGCTATAGTTAAGTGATTTGTTCATGGCGTTTAGGTTATAAATATGCCAACCCATTAAGACAAAGACTACAAGGGCGTTTTCTCCGCAACACCGACATGATCCATGCAAACTCTACATGGGCATTTTCTCTGCAACACTGAAACAATCCATGCAAACTGCATGCAAACCAAGTGGAGGAACCTACATGCAATGCCATACACAAGACATGTAAGAAAAAGTTTTAATTTTATTTAAAAGTAATAAAATAAATAATTAGCATGGGGAATCACGTGCACTTTGTCCATAGCGTGAAGATAATATTGTTTTATTTTCTCTTGTGAAGCGTTAAGATCTGTCTCGAATTTCCATGGCTGCATCAATAGTTCAGACCGTCAAAAGGACAATTGTTGGTTGTTTTTATGGGGTTGGTTTCTCTTCTACCGGTTGCTTCTTCATCATTATCTTCCTCTTGCCTTGTCACTTGGGAGCCATGTATCTGAGCTTACATTTCAAAAATAATACAACACGTTAAATAAATGAAAACTATTAGATTTGACACTTATATAAAAAATCAACATAAAGTAAGTGTACTAAGAGAAATTAGTTTTTTACTTTTCATGTTAAGAGCTTTTTTTTTTTTAAGCGGGCTCAGTTACAACTCACCTTGTAAAGTTAAAAGTTAATTTTAATTATCGAATAACCTCAAAATAAATATAAACCATTAGATTTCACACTTATATAAAAAAACAATATAAATTAAGTGTACTAAATTTATCAATAGCAATTAAATGTAATAAATTTGACATATGTATCAAAAATCAATATCAAATTTGTTTTTTGTTCTTTCATGTTAAAAGCTTATTTGTTTTCTACGTTCGTGTCAGTTACAACTCACCTTCTAAAGTTAAACGTCTATTTTTATTCACATGAATTCAAAATTGGATCACAGTGATATAAAAAATCAATATCAAATCAAAGTTCGTTCTAAAATCTGTATTATTTTCTCCAAGGTTGTAATACTGTCTTGGTACTATTAAGTTTGAGGCTTTTATTTTATTTTTTTGCACATCTATTTTGTTTTTAATATAATAGTTATTTATAAACATGGAATAACAACNCAAGTTGTGAAAGGGTTAACTTTTCAGTACACATGTATATAATATTTTATTTTAATTTAGATAAATGAAAAAGTGAGTTATATGTAATACATATAACATAAGTTATATGTACTAGAATATCTTGATTAATCTATCAAATAACTGGATTTTAGTAGGTTTCCAAAGGAATTAGATAAATCACCATATCGTGTTCGGCCATGATTGGCGGGATAATAGTTGGTTTTTTATCACCATTCTAATGGATCTTGCTGACATGCATGTTGTTTTTCCATTGTTAACTAATTCATAACTACATCCTTGGATCATAAACAAAATTACACTCCGGTCTCTTTCAGTTAAGTTCTCGGCAAGGATTTGTTGCTCTGCAACTCCCCTTGTTATATAATGCAATAGGTAGGAATACAACCAAACAATTTCACATTCCCTTTTTTCTGAAAGATTGTGCTAGCCTTTGAGCTTCACAAGAGAGAAATAATATTCATGAAGACATTGTCAGAGGTGGGTTTGAGTCAGATTTTTTTGTGTGCTCAACACTTATACATATGTATAATAAATGTAAGAATATTGAGAATGCATGCCAAGTGTTTGAAAAAATGTGTATGAGAGATGTCATCTCATTGAATTCCATGGTTGTTGGGTATTCTTAAAATGGACATCTTGAAATAGTTATGATATTGTTCGATAAAATGTGAAGTGGAAATGTGATTCCCAATCGGTTTACGATGGTGAGTGTCATCCATGCTTGTACCCATTTTGGATATCTACAACAAAGCAAGTGGATCCATGATTACCTAACTAGAATTGGGTTTGAATCAGATTTTTTTGTGGGGATCATGCTCATTGATATGTATACAAAGTGTAGGAGTGGGGATCGTGCTTATTGATATGTATACAAAGTGTAGGAGTATAGATATTGCATTTTTCATGTTTGAAAAAATACTTAAAAGGGATGTGGTCTCTTAGAATGCCATTACTCTTGGATATGTGCACAATGGAAATGAAAATAAATATTTGATGTTTCTCAGACAAATGAAACTGGTAGTATTAAACATGACTATATCACCATGGTGAATGTGCTCCCAGCATGTGGCGAGTTAGTAGTTGTGAAACAAGGTAAGTGGATCCATGGCTATATTATTAGAATAGGATTTGCACTAGATATTGTGATGGTGAACACTCTCATAGACATGTATACCAAATGTGGAAAACTAGAACTCACACACCAATTCTTTGGTGAGATGTCTAAACAAGATATAGTTTCATGGAATTCAATGATTGTTCATTATGGAATGCATGGTTATGGTGAGCATACCTTGGCACTTTTTTCCCAAATTCAATAGATAGACATGAAGCCTAACCATATTACATTTGTTGGTATTTTATCTGCATGCATTCATGTCAGACTTGTAGATAAGGGTTGGCCATGCTTTGATTATATGGACTTGGATTACTCTATCATTCACAGCATGGAGCATTATGCATGCATTTTTTACCTTCTTGGTCGTGCTATATGTCTGCATGAGGAAGATGAATTCATCAAAAACATGTCATTATGTTATGATAAAATGCCTTAAAAATGTTAAAAAGTCAACGAATTACAGTCCACTTCGAGGGGGGAACCTCCTTTTACAATATATCCAATTCAAAATGCAATATGAGATGATATAATATGATCCTAAGATTAGGTCTCCTTGGTATACATATAGGATAAAATGGTACAATTATAATAAAAGGGTGTGATAAAGGGGTTTAGATCCTACATACCAAAAATAACACAAGAAATGTAATAATTCAATAAGGGGCTTAATAAGGGGTTTTATACATAACATGGGATTTGTATGGGGCTTTTTATATGGCTTAATACACCCCTCCTGTTAAAAAAAGTGTTGTCCTCAACACTTGATAAATGCGGGTATGTCTGCATGAATAAATAATATTTCCATGTCACCTCTTTTACTGGTACGTTATTCCATTTGACGAGGTACTTATTAATTGACCAATTTTTCATATTCTTAATCCTTATTTCAAGGATTGTTTCTAGTTCTAGTGTGATTTTCCCTTCTCTATTCATCTCTGATAAAATAGCTTTCACTGGGATCTTGTCATTGGTTACCTTCTTTAAGAAAGAAACATGGAATAATGGATGTGCACTTCCTTGGTGCAAATGAATAGCATGGGCATGATCTCGAGTAGGTGGAAGACCCTTAGGCATATGTCTAAATACCTTGGAATTCTTTTTGATAACTTTTTGGAGATTCATTGGAACATAGGATATAGATGTTTGAACATCTATTGAACTCAATTGTGCAATTACATTGTGGTTTCCATTTTTGAGTAATTTTTTCATGTTGTTAGAGATTATCACTTTATAGGGTTTCCCTTGGATACCTCTGAGATCAATTTCCTTGCATTCTAAGGAAAATCCCATGAAAATATCTTGAAAATTAAGGGCCATTGTTCCTGATGATTGTAACCATTGGACCCCTAATACAACATTAACACGACACATTTGGATGGAAATCATGAGACTATCAAATAAATACTTCCCCATATTGAGCTTAGTCCTTTAACACTTCCCAAAACAATTTATGGTACCTCCATATGCAATCATTAGTTGGAACTCTGGTGCTATATATACAAAGCAATTGAGATCATTTGCTATTTTGTAATTGATGAAGTTATGGGTACTACCAGAATAAATTAACATTGTTACCTTTTTCTTTTTGATATATCCTTCTATATTGAGGGTTTGTGGAGTACTGATGTCAACCAATGCATGACAAGATATCATTGGAGCAGTCTCTTATAGCTATATATCTTATGATGGTTCCAATCATTGTTCTTCTTCCTCTTCATTGTCTATGTAGAATAATTTCTTCTCACTACATTTATGTGCCTTACTATACTTCATGTCACAATTGAATAATAGTCCCTTTTCTCTTGTTTCATAAAATTTTCGAGGCGTTAACCTTTTTATTTGAGGTATGTTTATCTTATGAACCCCAAAATGATCTATGATTCTTGTGTGTGCTCCAATGTTAGACTTATGTGTAGCTTTATTCTTGGATTGAATATGAAGAGTAGATTTCATAGATTCCATAATATTTGGAGGGTGTCTTCATAAAATATTGTGTCTAATGTCCTCTTTTAATCCAACCATGTAGGCTTGAAACAATTGTTCATCACTTATGTCATCCACCCTTGTGGCCAATACCTATAATTATGAATTATAATCTTCAATATCACCTAAGTGTTTGATTCTTGTCAATTGATTGAAGTATTCATGTTTCCAAACTTTCCCATATTGTTCTTCTAAGTCTCTTGTAAATAAACCCCAAGTATAAGGATAAAAAGGGTGTTGCATGTTTACTATCCATTGGTACCATTGATATGGATTTATCTCAAAGTTCAAAGTTGTTATGTGAATCATTTTATTATCATCCATAATATTATGTAGTTGAAAATATTTCTCTATTTGGTTCACCCAGTTAAATACCTCTTTTCCATCGAACTTCTTTAATTCAATCTTGGGAAGGTTGAATTTTGGTCCCCCACCGTAATTAACTCCACCATTAGAGTTAAATCCATTAGAAATTTTTTTATTATTAATAGGTCTCTCATATAGAGCCTAGGGGATGAAGGAAGACAAGGAATTTTGCAATTCGTTCATGGATTATTGTAGTTCTACTTTATTTTCATCCATCTTATTATTCATCTTATTTTCCATTTCATCCATATTTCTTTTCATCTCATTCTTATTCTCATTCATCTTTTGTTCCATTTCTTGAATTTGTATTTGTGAGTTTACCAACTCATCCTTTGTTATTGACCTAGCACTCAATTCATGAAGTTGTTCCTCAAATTTGGGTATCTTGTTACATATGTCCTCATTTTCTTCTTGATTTATAGATGAGACTTTAGAAGGCTTAATTGGTGTTGACATATTATTTGAACCCACATAGAATACAAATAATAATACTCCTCTTTTTCCCTTTTATAAAAAATTTTGAATCACCAAAACCGATCTTGCAATAAAAATTTATGCCGATTGCAAGTTATATACCTTTCAAACTCTTATTTTGGAATCTATTCTCTTGGTCGACCTTCCTTCTTGTGTATTTATGAAATTGTGGCCTATCTAGTTTTGAATTTACCTCTTGTAGTACTCTGATATGTCCTCCTTGCAATGCCACGAGTATGACGAAAATTGTATGTTCCTAGTAGAAGTTAGGGTAACTTTCCCAAACCTTTATAATTTTTGGCCTTTCCGTGATAACACAATTGTACATAATGTCATGCACCCAAAATTGGATATTTGATTCTGAAACTTGTACCAAAAATACTATAGACTGTCCTCTTTCAGATTCAACTAGTTTCACTAAGTTTGGATCGTCTCTAAAGAAGTGTTAACCCCTAGATTTTCACCCTTGAAAATATTGAGGGTTAAGAGCCAACATGCACTATTTTGGTTGGTATTATGAGATTCTCCCATATTTTAGCACTTATGGTTAGCAAAGGTTGGTTCCCATGAGAGACATGTATATGATCAGTACATGGTTGTTCAGTTCAGAGTTAGAGTTTACTTGGTTTCCACACATTTTGAGAGAGATGTCTACATATAGCAGGTATTGCTACCTTTTAGGAGACACAATTTGAGTGGGTCTCTTGATAGTTTGGACCAGTTTTGAGCATACAGGGAGAGTCCTTACATGATTCTAGGATCGATAACACATTTATGAGAAACATGTAGGATCTTTCTATTTTTATCAGTTTGGGCTCTAGGCACTAGATTCATATTTCGAGAGCATATTGTTGATTCTTGAGGCATTCAAAGTCTTTTGGATCTTTTTCGGGATGATTTGGCACAATTTACTATCTTTATCAGGTCCAACACTAGGGCTCCCATGTCAATTATGATTGCATATTTGAATCCCTTATGGAAAAATGATTTCAATGAGTATAAATTCAAAGGAATTTAGACAATTTTCTATTATTAACAATGTCTATTTTTAGACAGTGACATGTGGTAGTATTCTCCTAGCCTTCCAGGAGGATGTGAACAGTTTCCTAAAATTTAGAGGCTAGATTCTATTTTTATAAATTTACATATTTAGAAGGTACAATAATCATCCATGCAGTGCCAAATGGCACCCTCAGAGGTTGGCATGTGGTATATCTACAGGGTGATGTGGCATCCATCTAGCATAGTGTGCATTTTCCCAAGAGTTGAGCATATAATAAATAAATTAATTGAGATAAGGGAGTCACATAATTGGGCCTAAATTTATCTGTATATTCATCCATATAATATCCTCTCCACTTTCTATGCATCAACCCCATGATATTCGCCTTTATTTGAGTTTAAACCGTAATTTCCTAAAAATTAGGAGATTCCCTAAAAATTAGGGTGAATTTTACTTAGCCATAACTCACTCATGCTTTTCTCTAAATTAACAAGAAGAGATGAATTTGGCATCTAATTTTATCCCCCATTCCTTACTCCCACTCTATTTATACTAAGTGCACATTTCATTCACTCATTATCTCATTCCATCTCTCCAAGTGCGTCCTCTTCTCGCTCTCACATGTGGGCGCATCTCTTAGCCAACTCTCACTCATCCCCTTGCATGTCATATCCACTTGGACTAATATCTATTCATGTCTACTCTCATGTACCTATGCACCTTATTTAGCCTTACTCTTCAACACTTATCTTCATTATTCACTCATATTCATCCTCAAATGCACCCTTCTAATTTTAGGGCACATTCTTCCACTCTAGTGCGTATTTAACCGTCATGCAAACTCTCACATACACTCACTCAACTCACACTCATCACATATCCCTCTCCCTCATGCGCTTAGCCTTTTTTTTTTTCCACCCATGTGACCTATCCTTTTCTCCTTGAGATATGCTCCCCCTTGGCTATATATTGGATGGTTCACATGTGTATTGGAGGGTTCAATGCAATGACAACATAGTGTCTTTCTCATTCTCCTCTCTCTTATTCTCTAGTATAGTGTCTCTTCTCTGAGAAAAGTATTCATTGTACGAGTTGAAGGCTTTCTAAGTGTATCGCAATCAACTCTCTTGTAATATTGATCAATAAAGAAGTGTGTGTTTGTACTCAAACCTATTTTCATGGCGGTACTATGGTAAATTTGTGATCTTAATTGTCATTTTTTCAAATTTTCATTGTGGTTAGTTCTAATCTTTTAAATAGTTTTCTTCCTCTTTTCGAGTCTATTATCATTTTGCTAACCTTGCAGGTTCCCTCCAAGTGAAAATGATCACTTTTCCTCATCATTTTGCTCCTCTTTTACACACTGTCCAGGATGAAAAACTTGTTGATTTTTGGTTTTTAATGCAGAAATAATTTAGATCAATAGCAAGGAAATTCATTGTTTCTAGGGTCCCCCCCCAGATGCTAGCAAGAACTAGCCCAAACGAAGAGGGGTTTTTCTAGTGATAGTTTGGGGCCATTAATCCTTTAATTAGATAATTTTTTACCACTGTACAAACACATATATCATCTCAGATTGGAGGGTAGAAATTTGTGCTAACAAATTGGTGTCGTTGTTGAGGATCGTTAGTCTTGGTAACAATGACATTGGGTGAGTTATTTCAATTGTTCAATTTTATTTTTATCACCTAGAAACTCCATAGGATACAAGGGTGACTTCAGAGGGGACAATAAGAAGATCATCCTGGTTCGACACATAGAAGGGATTTACCCATCCCTTAGTGATCCATAACACATGTTTCAAAATAGTTCTTTTATAACTTCAACAACTATTCCTTCCCTAAAAGTTGGTAAAGTTGTTCTACAATCGATCCAGGTATCTCTTTGATTCACTTCTTCATATTAGTGTTGTGGTAACTACTTCAGCACCTCATGTATCATCTTTTCCTTCCTCATCTTATTTGGTTATAGTTCCAAGTCCTGGTCCTTTAATTATTTCAAGTTCTTCATTTGTTTAAATTTCTAGTACCATGGCTGGGAAAGTAGCTAGGTTTACATTTAATGATTTTTGTCATGTATACATAGATAGTATTCCAGGGAAACCTCATGCTCTAACTGCCTCCAATTATGTTAAAATGTTTCCTAAGTTTCAGGGAAACAACGCCATCAATGCTTGACGCATAGACCAATTCTTGAAAGTATGCGATGATGAAGGAGTTGAGAATGAGGATGTAGAAATGGCTATGTTTGCCTCAACTTTGGAAGGTGAAGCATGCTCATGGTACAAGATTATCCAAAAAAACTCTATTAGAGGTTGAATCCATTCTATGAAAATTTCTTAGAGAGACGGGGCGACAAACATGATACCTCTTTCCTACTTAGAAATTTTATTGATCTTAATAATAAAGAGAACGAAACTGTTTTAGAATTTAATACTCATTTTGCAAAGGCTTAACATAAAATTCCAACTACTCTTAGACCTAATGATGAGTTTTCGTTGACTTCATATTTAGAGAAGTTTGAAGGAATTTTGGATGTTTTGATCAGGAAAAAGGATCCCACGTCACTGGATGTTTCTTATCAAGTGGTCATTACAACAGATAAACACTTATCCTTATCCTTCAAATTTCAAGTATCACTTAGCTTATTGCTTGACCCACAATATAGGAGAGCCGCACAAGCCTTGCCTCAACCTAAGAAAGAAGAGAGAACCTCCAAGGATGCAATTTTTGGGTTAGTGAATGACTTGAGCAATAAGATAGTGAAGGTAGAAAATATGCTTCAAAACCAGTTAGTTATCTCACAACCCAAAACCATCAACTAGAGGAGGCCTTAATAGTATCCCAAGAAGAATGATGAGCCCAAGCCCCCAAATCAAACATCTGAGACAAATTACATTGATTATGCCTTGGCTTGTTTGTATTTCTAAGCCTGGACCCTTCCCCATAGTGAGTCATCATGCACCAAAATGCACATATTTATTATTAAGGAGAGGCCTCGTCTGATAACTCAGATAACACTTTGAATATGGTGGCTGAATTTGAACCAGCAGAAGGACCTGTTGGAATACTAAGAGGGCGGGGTGAATCAATATGAACACTTTTACCACTATTAACAACAATATATAAGGTCAACTTTATCAACAATATATCATCAATGTATCATCTATGATTTCTTTCAATAAATCATGATCATATAAACAAAAGAAACATCACATTAACAACATCACATCAAATACACAATACACTATAATTTACGTGGAAACCCAAATGGAAGAAACCACATAATGATTTTTTATATATTGTCAAGAATAAATTCATTCGAAGCACCAAATTCCTAATTCTCTAGATACAACCAGAAGGAGGATACGACCTTCTATTTAAAGGCTCCAACTTGAGAGAATCTACAACTCCCTGAATTCTATGGATCCAACTAGAAGGAAGCTACAACCCCCTTATTTTCAAGATCCAAACTCAAGGAAGATCTAACTCTGCATGTTCTCTGAAACCAACTAGAAGGAGGATACAACCCCCTTTCCTTGCCCCATCCTACCACATTGAAATATAAATGTAGACAAAAATGTCACTACTATAATCACTGCAACTACCACTATCACATCAAACTGTAACTTGTTAACATGTCACTATATCCAACCTGCGACTATCATTTCCACTGTCACATTAACCTATCACATCAACTCATTACTACCACTACCACTATCGCTGACATACCATCATCAACATGTCACCACCATTAATACTCAACATAAACAAAACTAGATCCTCTAACATGGATACCATCACCTAATCATGTACATAAACCTATATCAACCATACATCAATCATACACCAACACCTATAACAAACCGTGCATCAAACATGCACCAAAACTTGTACCAAACTATGCATCAACCATGCACCAAAACCTATACAAAACCACACATCAACCATGCACCAAAACCTGTACCAAGTCATGCATCAACCATGCACCAACAAGTGTACCATAGCATGTATCAACCATGTATCATATCATGCATCAAACCTGTACCATAACATCAATGATGTACCAACATGTAGCATAATTCATGTACCGTGAGATGTTCCTCAACTATATACCATATCAATCATGATATGTCTCAATCATCCCATACACCATATAGCATAAGATATCAACAATGAAGTTCCTCAAAAAAGTACTCAAGCATGTACCAATATAACCAACAAATTTCTCTAACTATGAACCATATCATCTACCATATACCTCGAACAACCTGTCAATCATTCATAAACCATGTACCATAATACGTACAAAGAAAGTACTATCAATGGTGTACCTCAACCAAGTACCAATATCATCAAGAGATGTATCCCATACATATGCTACCATATACCAAGTGTGTATCTCAACCATGTACCAATATCATAAAAATACATCTCTAGGAAAGCACCATAACCATACCAAATCAAATATCAATATAGATAAGAGTGTACATGTAACAAGGTATCATGTCATCAACAAGGTGTAACACACCATGTATCATCACCACTAAGCATATGCCATAAAAACATAAGAATAACCCTTAAAACTTACCTCTGATCCTGTTGTTGACCTGATACTCTGTAATAATGACCTGTAAATTTTCCTCGGTCCTCAACAACCTGACACTATCATATTCCCCAATTTTTATTATCCCCGCAGGACTAATAACTCCTATCTAGCGGGACCTTGTGTAAAAATCCATAGATGACCCATAGAGTTGCCTCACGTGATGATCCAAGGGATCAAAATATGCTCAAAAATAAAAGTTCCTAGAATCGCTTAAAAATGGACTCATGCATAGGCCTCATCCTCACGATCCCAATGCAACTTGAACGAGTTCAAATAGACGTTGTATGCAAGAGATATCAACTTTTTTCCAATTTTCCAAACATGCAAAATTTTGCTGACTGTATAGCTCGTACATTCTGACGTGGTAGGGTCGTACTATTGATGTGGCAGGGCTATACTGCTGACATGGAAGGGTCATACTGGTGACGTGGTAGGTGTGATGGCATGGTACATGGACCAATCTAGTTATGACATGTAGCATGTTGTGGGACAATGGTATTGTGCCATGTGGACCAGACATGGGCTACCACGTGGCACCCCTCTGTAGTGTAAAAATTTTGTTGGATTCCATGGGGGTTGAACTCGGGACCTCCGTCATGGCATAGTTTCTGCATAGGTTGGGCCACCAACTCGCCTATGCATTAGTTCTTAACCATATACAAGTTTATAAATATTTAAGTTTGAACTAATGTTTGGATGGGTGAAGAAAGGGTCGGGGCTTAGCCCTAGCCCTCGGTTGTAAATACGATGATATGACATGACCACATGCACGGTGAAAACAATGGTTAGTTGGTGGGTGTGATTTTGCAGGTCAATGCTAGGCCACATGGAGTTCATGCAAACAAAACCTCCCCCAAGAAAGGTGCTAAGTTTCCTAATGGTGGTACATATTGCCATATTTTGCAGGATGTGCGTGGGTGTTGGGTTTAGGCACGAGAAATTCCTAGAAGCCAGGTTCAGTTCACACAGGTACATTTTGGCAAGCACAGACAACAAAGAATTGGGAGAAACTTCCAGGATGTGATTCCAACTCAATTTTTTGGCCAAACCAAGTGCAAGAAGAACCCAACTAGGGATTTTTGGACATTCTGGAGCCATTGAAGCCATATATTTTTCATTCTGATCAATGTAAAGAATTTATTTTGACACTTTGAGCATTAATGAAAATGATCCATTAGAAGTTGGACCAGGAGATGTATCCCAAGAGAGGGGTGAACTCATTTATCATTTCGTTGTGTTAATGTGTTTACTTTGATGGTCGTTATGTCTATTTATGTTGATTATGATTAAGTAAAAACTCACTAATTTTTATGTGTTTGTAACTTGATCTTATTACCCAAGCACATACAAATTTCACTTGCAATTTTAAAGAAACTCAAGCCTTTTCATTTTCATAACAAGTTGGTATTAGAGCATAGGTTTTTGAATGTTTGATTGTTTGCAAGTTTTTTTTATGATGCTTACAAGGTTGAAGCTCACAAGAGGAGTAGGTCAACTTGTAGAGCCAATTTCTCAGCTTTCAAGATGGAGAACTACATAATCACCTCAAGCTTATGTTGATTAAGGTTGGTTGTCATTGATGTCAACCCTTGAAGAAAGCCCCGTAGCACAAAGGTTTGGGTAATGAACCCAAGATTGTTTGATTTAAAGATGAATCATTATTGTCTTGTCATGGTTGATAAGAAGTAAAGATGGATGAAATCCAAAGTGGTCCCCTTATGGTGAAAGCCCTCACAGGAAGATGCTTTGCAGAGTAAGAGAACCCATGCTTAATTATGGAATAATGAGAAAAAGGACAATGAATTTTCTAGGCAAACTATCCTATATGGATATTTCTTGTCATTCCATTTCTAGTGGTATGTGGAACACCACATAACTCCTCATAGTTAGAGAGTTATGTCCATGAGAAGTTGGAGACCCCAGGTGTGGGTAATGGACCTAAGTTTGTTTGATGGATAACGTATGAGTTATGATATAATTTAAGATAATAATATTCTATATGGATAGTACATGTTATTACATTTATGGTGGTATGTGGAACATCACATACCTCCTCACAGTTTGAGAGTTATGGCCTTATGAAGTTGGAGGACCCTCATATGTCATCTAGAAGCCCCAAAAGGTCAATGTAGTCAATATCGTTTAAGAGATTTTAAAAGGTAAATAATAAAGTGAATTAATGTGTGTATTATAATTCAAAGTGAATACAAAATAAATTATTTCAATAATACATTTAATGAAGAAATTAGAAGTGGGTTAGCCCTAAAATAACGAAAGTGGGGCCAAGTGACCTAGAAGATGCTTTTAAGGAAGCTACTTGGAGAGGTAACAAAAGGATATCTAAGCCGAAATTATGAGGAAATTGAAGAAAAGAAGGCCGAAATGCAAGGAAGGATAAATTCTTTTGATGGTGCTTTCTTAGGTATGTTATTTATAGGTCATCTCACCATTTTCGCTATAACTTTTTTTATATAATGACTCAGATCTTGAAATTGCTATGCCATTGAGAAAACATATCCAATTATCCGTGGTAAACAATTAAGCTTGTGGGTCGTTGTATTTTGGGAGTTACACTCTGTGGAAAATAGGGTTTGTGGCTAGTCCCGAAACTAGTCAAAAAAAGGTGTTTTGGGTAAAAACGTCATAACTTCTTCATAACAGATCCAAATTCAGTGAAACCAAATGTGTTTGGTAGGTTATTTAGTATGATTTTTAATATTTTTTTATCATTTCAACAAATATTCAGTGCGGGGAACTCTCTACAAGGTTGCTCTCTAGAATAAGCTAGAATTCAGCAAGGTATGTCATTTTCCTATAAATCCTTTTCTGAGAGGTTCCAAGTAGTGAAACTTGGAGGAATTTCATAAAACACACTGAAGAACATTCTGTATCAGTTTCAGAGCTCTATATATTATAGGTACAAAGTTATGAATACTTCAAGTTAGGGTTGTTGACTAATCCAAAACTAGGCATGTAAGACTAAAGAAAAGTTTGATGAAAATGCTAGTCTCTTGTTGTTAAAGTTAAGGAAGGTTTGCAGGAATGTGATAATATACACCAAGTCTATTATAGAGCTAAAAATCATATTTGGATGATGAAATTGATCAGGGCTTTTGGTTGAGGTACATGTTGAGTACATGGTTGAGACAACTAGTTGATGNCATATTGATGAGTCATAGTTGATGATTAGTTGACACATGATTGGTACATACTTGGTACATGGTTGGATGCACTTGTTTATGGTACAGGTTGATTACAGGTTGTTTAGTACAGGTTGGTGCTTGGTTGATGCACTTGTTTATGGTACAAGTTGATTACAGGTTGAGGTATAGGTTGATACATGGTTGATGCATGGTTTAGATTTATTGGTACATGTTTACAATGGTATATCTCACAGTGATAGTGTGACAGTGGTTCCATCATTCTACTTCTACTTCAGGGTGGTTGGACAAGGCAAGGACAGGTGGTTGTAGCCACCTTTAGGTTGTAGCAGAGAACATATGGGGTTGTAGCCTCCTTCTAGTTATAGCCAGAGAATTGGGGAGTTGGAACTTCCCTCGGGTTGTAGCCTGAGAAAATAGGGGGTTAGAGCCTACTTACAGTTGTAGCTAGAAAACAAAGGAAGTTGGTGCTTCCAATGAATGTAATTCTTCAAGACATATAAGAAAAAACATTCTGTGGTTTTATCCCGATTTGGTTTTCCACATAAAACACTAGTGTACTGTATGTGTGTGTTTGTTCATTTGTTCATTGCTTATTTACTCTGCAGTTATTGGATGATAATGCTTCATTGTTATAACACTTGGATTATATGGTTAAAAATGATTAAATTTCTCTATTACCGATTCACCCCCCCTCTCAGTAATCCAACAATTGGTATCAGAGTTGGTTCCTTAAGGAAACAATTTAACCAATAGAAGGAGATCATGGATTATTCTGAGAATGGATTCCAATGTTTAATGGTCAAAATGGTTTTAAGTATCAGATGTGGAGCATAAGGATGAAATTATTTTTACATGCAAAAGGACATTATATTTGACTATCAGTTGTTATAGGATATGATATTTCAAAAAGGGAAAAGACTGCAGCCAAGAAGGAATTGAGGAAGAATAGAAAAATAGCAATGGATTTCATCTGGGAAGGATTACCTAATTTGGTAAGAGAAAAGATTGGTAAATGTTCATCAGCAAAAGAACTTTGGGATAAGTTACATGACATATATTCTTCACCCATAACAGATCCAGAAAATGTCAAAGAAGATGCAGATACAAATCAAGAAGAATTATGTTCACCATGTCCAGAAGATTCAGAAGATGAAGAGTACATAAGCACTAGAGGTATGTTGTTTTGTGTTAATTGTGAAAAACGCGGACATATTGAAATAGAATTCCATGAAGGAAATGATACAGGAAAAATAATTGAAAAGGAAGACAATTGTGAAGAAGAATTGATTAGTGCTTTAGATGAACTAAGAGAAGAAAACAATTCACTCAAGAAATAATTGACGAAACAAAGGGAAAGTGTTCACATTTTTTAAGAAGCCCAATAGGTCATCGTGAACTTAGGAACTCATCTAGAAGAAGCCAAAAAGATCGAAGAAAATATTGAATATCAAAAGCAGTGTTTGGAAACCAACATAGCAACACAGAAGGAAGAAGCAGAAATGAGAGAGAAGATATTGACAGATCATCTCAAGGAAAGAACTAACGATCTAAACCAGCTTGAGGTAGAGTTTGGTCAAGAAGAGAAATAACTTGAAGAAGAAATAATCACATTAAAATTTCAGCTTGAAGAAGTGAAAAGAACAGAAGAAGTCATGAAGTCTCAGATAATGAAGAAAGAAGAAGAGGTTGAGAAGCTTAAAGAAGAAGTTGTCACATTGAGAAGTAAAATCTCCAAGCTCAACATGAATGTTGAAAAGACAGAAACATCCACATCAGTTATAGAGAATGAAGAGAAGCACTCTAGGTTGATAGAAAAGAAGAATGAATAAAATAGAAAGAGTTCCACAGAAGTACTCAAAGGAAGGAATCATGGTCAACCAGAATCTAAGAAAACTATTAAAGATACATCTTCAACGGGACCATCCATGTTCAAGACACAAAGAAGCTTCAATCATGATCATGATCAGTTAAGACAAAAATTCAGAAGGACTACGCCACAAAGAAGATCAGTCACTCCCATGTATGCAAATTTATTTTATGGTCATTTTTTTACTGTAATAACTTTGGACATAAGGTTGTAGATTGCGGGGATTATAAAAAAAATGTTCAAGCAAGAAGTGCCTATGTGGCTGCACATAACATTGAGTATTACAAATGTCATAACTATGGACACATAGCCAGTGATTTTAGAAGAATGATCGATACTTCCATGAAAGAGAATACTGATATCAGATATAAGAAAGTATGTGTAAGAAAATAGCAAGAACAGGTGAACAAATACCAGGTACCAGAGATCGCAAGATTGGCAATAAAATGAGATTAAGAAAATTCTATAGAGAAAAATAAAGAGGTCAGATACAAAAAGGTTTGGAAAATAACTGAAATAAAGGAAGGACAAGTAAATAAGGAACATGTTCAAGAGAATGTACTTTCATACATTGCAGTGAAAGATGAATCCATAGACAGAAAGAAAGAAGTCAGAGCTCAAAGAGATAATGAATATGCCCATGAAGATGATGATGAATATACCAATGAAGATGATGATGGATACACATCAGAGTATGAATTGTTCTGATCCATCCTGCTTATAGAATCCCAAGTAATTTGAATATTAGACAGGGGGAGTCTATGCGATAGCTGTGAAAGACCAAAGAACCATCGTTTGAGTATCTTGCAGAGTTTGAGAAGACAGATTCAGAGAAATCAGTTAGCAAAAGTACAATTTGATAGTATAATGATAAATGGGTTAGCTAATATGGACAGTTGCGCAAGTAGAGTCTTGAACAGTATGGACATAGATGGATTCATAAGAAAGCTTAGCAGGTTTGGATAGATATATGATAGTGGATGAGAGCATGGATTCATAGATTGGTTCAGAGAATGGTTCAGAGACAAAGAAACATTATCATAATGGATGATAATTACATAGGAAATGGCTCAAACAATGCTAATGGATTACAATTTGACAGATATTTTTTGGAAACAGGTAGTGCATACAACAGTTCACATTCAAAATAGAGTAATGCTCAGAAACAACACTAACAAAACTCCCTACGAGCTATGGAAAGGAAGACTAGAAAATGTGAAGCACTTCAGAGTTTTTGGAAGCAAATGTGAATCACTTCAAAGTTTTTGGAATAAAATGCTACATCAAAAGAGAATATGGAAGAATGGGAAAGTTTGACTCTCGTGTGAACAAAGGAGTACTTTTTGGTTATTCAAGTATAAGGAAAGAATACAAGTGCTACAATCTGAGATTGAACAAAATTGTGGAAAGCATCAACGTAACAATTAATTAAGCAGGCATAAAAAAATGAATCAATGGAACAACCTTCTAAAGAATAAGAAGAAGATGAAAAATAAGTAGAAGAGGAAGAGGAAGATGAAGAGGATCCGATAGAAGCATAAGAGAAAGTTCAACAAGTATCTTCAAAGACACCTAGCAAACGAGTACACAAGAATCATCCTTTCGATCAGATTATTGGAAATAAAGATGCAAGAGTTGAGACTAGAAGACAAATCTGTTCTCCAGAACAAACACACCTAACACTCTTATCTACAATTGAATCAAACTGTTTTGAAGAAGCTAGCAAGAATGAATTTTGGAATAAGGCCATGGATGAAGAATTTGATCAAATAGAGAAAATTGACACTAGGGAATTGGTTCCAAAACCAAAGAATAAGAATGTGATCGACAAAAAATGAGTTTTCAGGAATAAATTGAATGAAGATGGACAGGTTACAAGAAACAAAGCTAGATTGGTATGTAAAGGATATGCACAGATTGAAGGAATCAACTTTGAAGAGACATTTTCTCTAGTTGTCAAAATGGAAGCAATCCATTTACTTTAAGCTTATGCATGCTCCAAAAATGTTAAAGTATATCAGATGGACATAAAATCAACTTTTCTGGATGGGGAAATTGAAAAAGAAGTCTACATTGAACAACCGGAAGGATTTCAGTTGGCAGAGAACACAGACTATGCATGTAAATTAAAGAAGGCCTTGTATGGTATAAAACAGGATTCTAGATCATGGTACTCCAGACTGGATAAGTATCTACAATAGACAGGGTTCAGAAAAGGAAGTTCAGACAACAACCTCTACATCAAGGTATGTCAAGCAAATATTTTATTAATTGAAGTTTATGTTGATATTATTTTTGATAGTGATGATGACAGGTTAAGCCAAAAATTTGCAAATGACATTTCAAATTCATTCTGCATGTCTTTTGCAAATTTTTG
>JASDQU010014036.1:36416-64846 GCA_032191745.1 Picea mariana | reverse complement strand
GTTGTGATTAACTATCCTACTTATGATAAGGAGTTGTATGCATTGGTGAAAAGTGTGAAAAAATGGAAACATGATTTGTTGGGAAAATAAAATATAATTCACATAGATCATCAACCATTGCAATACTTACAATGAAAAACAAAGATACAACACACAAGGAACTTCAGATGGATAGGTTTTATACAAAAATTCGACTTGGTTATAAGGTATAATAAAAGAATTTATAACAAAATTGATGATATGATTTCTAGTCCTATTGTTAGTGCTTCAATTACTCTTAAGCATAATTCTACCATGCATGAGATCTATGTTGAACAATAGGCTTTAGATGTTGATTTTAAAGAGGTTTATGCAACTTTGTGTCATTATACCAAGTTGAGGAATATGATTACCATGTGCATGATAAGATTTTGTATCATCTTGGAAAGCTATGTATTCCACAGGGTGAAAGAGTCAACATAATAAGAGAAGAACATTCTTCTCTTATTGCTGGCCACTTTCATGTAGGCAAGACGGTGGGTAATTTGCAAAGGTATTTATATTGGCCTAAAATGAATGAAAGTGTTTCAAGATATGTAAGAGGATGTTATTTATGTGCTACAAGCAAGCTTAGCAATAGAAAGTTGGGTTTGTATACTCCACTTCTGGTTCCTTCTCTTCCTTGGGAAAAACATTCCATGGACTTTGTAGGAGGTCTACCTATGTCTAAAAACAATCATGATTATGTTTATGTTGTGGTTGACCATTTCAACAAAATGTGTATTTTGATTCCTTGTAAGAAGCATGTTACAGTTGAAAAAATGACACAAATGTTCTTTTAGCATGTTTGGGTACATTTTGGGTCTCCCAAATCCATTATTTCTAATCGAGATTCTCTATTTATTGGGAACTTTTGGTCAATCTTATGGGAAATCATGGACACCAAGCTGAAAAAGAGCACATGTTTTCATCCATAAACTGATGGTCAAACGAAAGTGGTGAATAGAAAAATAGTACATCTTATTCATGGTTATTTCAACAAGCATCCTAAGATTTGGGATGGGCACCTACACTACATCGATCATGCTTACAACCGAGCTAAGCACTTTTTGACTCAAACATCTCCATTTGAGGCATGTTTTGGTTATTTTCCAAAATATTCTTTATATTTTATCTTTGTGAAGGCTATTACTATTGATGGTCAATATGACATTGATAGAGCAAAGACATTTATTGAACAAATTCAGTTGGTGCATCAAATGGTACACGAATAGTTGGAAAAGAGCCAAGCCAAGTACAAGAAAAGACATGACAAGAATCATGTTGATCACAGTTTCTGAGGTGGATATGAAGTTTTTATTTACATTAGAAAAGAAAGGCTTAAAGGATAATGTAAAAAACTAAAACCAATTAGATATGGACCTTTCAAGATTCTTGAAAATATTGGTAACAATGCTTTCTGTTTGGATTTTCCTCCTTATATGAAAATGTATGCAATTGTAAATGTTGAGAATTTGAGAATGTATCAACCTCCTTTGATTGATGATCAATGAGAGAATGTTCATATTCCTTCCATAGATTATTTCTCACCTAATATCTTTTAGAACTACACGAAGATACAATCCTTGACAGGAGGATGAGAACTTCAAAACGAAGGAATGTGGAATACCTTCGAGTTGGTATTAAAAGAAAAAATCCAAGAAAATATAAATGGATTGAGGTTGGAAAGGTGAGAGAACTGTACCCTCATCTTCATATAGACTAAAAGTAGTATTTTAGAGGTCCAAAAGCTTCCCAATGGGGAGGAGTGATCCAAAGGATCAAAATATGCTCAAAAATAAAAGTTCTTGGAATTGCTTGAAAACAGACTCATGTGTATACCTCATCCTCATGATCCCAACACAACTTGAATGGGTTCAACATATTTCATATGTGAGAGATATTGCATTCTGTCCACTTTTCCAAACATGCAAAATTTTGTTGACTGTATAGTTCTTACAACCTATACAATATGACGTGGCAGGGTCATACTTCTGACATGGTAGGGTCGTACTGTTGACGTGGCAAGGTCGTATTGGTGATGTAGCAGGCATGTTGGCATGGTACATGGAACAATTTGGTGATGATACATGGTGTTTTGTGGGCCAATGGTATGGTGCCATGTGGCCCAGACATGGGCTGCCACGTGGAACCCCTCCGTAGTGTAAAACTTTATTGGAGTCCATGGGGGTCCAACCCAAGGCCTCCAACATGGCATAGTCTCCACATAGGTCGGGGCACCAACCCGCCTATGCATTAGTTCTTAACCATATACAATTTTATAAATATTTAAGTTTGAACTAATGTTTGGATGGGCGGAGAAAGGGTCAGGGCTTATCCCCATCCCTTGGTTATACATATGACCATACGACATGAACACATGCACAATGAAACCAATGGTTGGTCGATGGGTGATTTTGTAGGTCATATCTAGGCGACATGGAGGCCATGCGACGAACACCTCCATCGAGAAATGTGTTAAGTCTCCTAACAGAGTGACAATTTACCACCTTTTCCGGGATGTGCATGGGTGTTGGGTTTAGGCACGAGAAATTCCCAGAAGATAGGTTTAGTTCACACATGTGCATTTTGGCGAGAAGAGACAACAAAGAACTAGGAGAAACATCTAAGGAATGATTCCAACTCAGTTTTTTGGCCAAACCATGTGCAGGAAGAGCCCAAATAGGTCTTTTTGGACGTTCTAGAGTCATTGAAGCCATCTATTTTTCACTCTGAGCATTTTAAAGCACTAATTTTGACACTTTGGGCATTAATGAAAATGATCCATTAGAAGATGGACTAGGAGATGTATCCCAAGAGAGGGGTGAACTCCTTTATCATTTTTTTGTGTTAATGTGTTTACTTTGATGGCTTTTATGTCTGTTTATGATGCTTGCGATTAAGTAAAAACTCATTAAGTTTTGTGTGTTTGTAAATTGATCCTATTACCCAAGCACATACAAATTTCACTTTCATTTTAAAAGAAACTCAAGCCTTTTCATTTTCAGATCACGTGACACCCTCAAGCTAATCCGTGAGGGCCTTCTTAATTAGGGTTACATAAAAAAACTATATATCTATAGCTCCAAAACTTTCTCTCTTCCTTCACACTTTCTCCACTACCTCAGACTCGACCTTAGATTCACCAATAGACCAAAATATTCTCATAATATAGATTCAATGAATGTGTGTGTGTGTCTAAAATGAATTTCTCATGATGTGTATCTATAATTTTTCAACCAACACCTTTTTCTTATTTTATGTTTGACCTATACTTTCTTGTTATAACAACTCTACCCTTTAATTAATTCATTTGTAATCAACTAAGGGCTTCCTAACCATTCTTTGGGGCTTCCAAGTTCACAAGGGAATGTCTCCCTGACCATAAGGAACCATATGGCATACAACCTATCATCGAAAACTACATGACGAGAAAAATCCATCTATGAGTGTGTTACCTACATTTTCACTTTCCTTCATGTCTTTATTACTAAAACAACGTGATGTCTCATGAACACACATCTTAGGCTTCGTGTAGACTTCATCAAATGTACCCAACACATCCATTGACATCAACCACTCTTGTTGACATCAATGATAACTATCTGACCATCAATATCTATCACAACTCTGGGGTATCTCGAATATTCGAAGGGTTGAAATCAATGACAACCAACTGTCCAACAATATTCCCCTTTGGCATTGATGGAAACACCAACATTGATGGAAACACTCATACGCCAATATTCATGCTCCCCTTGTGACTATTTCTCGTCATCAATGTTTCTCTCTCTCCCATTTCGACATCAATGGAAAAGGGTATCTCTCCTTGGGGTTGATCCCCCTTTCTTCCTGATTTTGCTCTTTCTCATCACATGTTTCTCTCTGCATGCTTCTCTCCAAGTTCCTCTTCTGTTTTGATATAAAAGAGTGACTCCCCATAAAAGTATACCTTCTCTGAACAATGTTTCTTTGACTTCATGCACTTGACTCTTTCTCTTGTAATATTTATCTTTCTCTCCATTTGACATCATGGAAAAAAGGATAAATCCCCCTGTCGATATGTCTTCCCCATGCCTCATGCTACTGATATTATGTTCTGTATCTCTTTCTTTGATGATTTATCTTCCTTTGAATTCTATGCAAGATGTAAAACAATATGGGACTTCATGTGTATGTTTCCTTTCCTCTCTTCAAGTGTTTCTTATTGTCCATCGATGCTTCCTCTTGCAAATATCTGACATACATGAAAACAATTCAAGATTTCTTGAATTCAAATATTTATGGCTTGGTATATTCACTTTTTAGACATCAATGAACATATTGTTCAACAATGTCCCTCTGATGATAATTATTTTGCTAAAGGTTTATCTTTCCCTATTTATCTATGCCTTTCACTGCTTGTCTTCTTGTGACCAATTGATTCCACTGATTATACTGATTCCAATTGTAAATATGATCTGCCATATATCTTTGTAGACCTGTAAATGATATCATAAATCCATCTTTGTCCATATGCCATAATTTTTCCATAACTCTTCTTTTCAACTATCCACAATACTGACCCATCTATCACTGTATTATCATGAAGGATTTTTTGTTGTAACTGATCATCACATATTCCTATTTCTCAGACTAAATCAAATATTTGCATTGATCTGCAATACATCCTTGAAAATTCAATGAATATATCCCTTCTTGAAAGTGTGTCAATGTTATTCCTATAGTATCTGCATGGGAGCATTGCTTCTCACTCGATCAATTTGTCATTTTGTATTTCTGCTATCTGATTGCTCTCAATCTATCTTTGCAAACACTTAAAACTACTCAAAGGATAGTTCTCTTATCTATATTTTCTACTACATAAACTCCCCCTATTCAATATTCATATTTACTAGGAGTCTCCAAGTCGGATGGCTTAGAACAATGGAGGAATATGTCCTAATGTGGAGTAATCTTCCTCTTCGTCTATAGACTCATGATATCTATGCATTATAACTTCTTCCTTTTTCTTGTGGATTCATTATGATCTTGCACTAAAATTCCTAAAATTACAATCTCTTGGTCTTGTTATTTATTCACCTACTCTTCTTTTCTTTTTCGCACTACATCAAATCCTGTGATCTCTAGGACCCGTTGTTTATTCACCTATTCTTCTTGTCTTTATTTTCTTTTCCAAACCTCTGTGTATCTAACGTCGATATTTTCTTTCATGGTGGGATCTATCATGCTTCTATAGTTCCAATCTATGTGAACACAATTGTGGAATTTGTAACACTCAATGTTGTGGGGAACCACATAGGTATTTCTTCTTTGAACATTTCTTCCATATGCTCTGCAATCTACATCCTTACGTCCAAACTTAGTACAAATAAAAAAATGACCATAAAATAAATTTACATATCTGAGAGTCAATGATATTCTTTCTGGTGCATTCCTTATGAATTCCTTCCTTGGTTGATCATTGAAATATTCCCACTCAATTTTTTTTAAATTCCCTTTGTCTCTCATGTAGATATTCTGACAAACAATTTTCTATTGTGGATATTTTATAGGTGTAGTTGACATTTTATTTTGTACAACATTTTGCAGAAATTATAAATATGTTTGTGGCATATAATAATAATTCACAATGCTAGAATGAAAAGCATATCATCAACACAAATATACAAAAATGGATATGACTGCTCATTTATTTTGTTAGTTTTGGGATGATATGTCAACACAACAATGCATAATATGATATTCACACCACACAACAAATAATAGAAACCACTTATGACCTGATTAATATTATGGAGCTAGATGGAAGTAAATAAAGAGTACAACAAAGTTACAAGAGAGTACAGGCCTATAATTATGAGTGTATGTAGAAATGAAGTTAATAATGAAATGTCTGAGAAAAACACTTATAAATCCATCTCTCTATAATGAAAATGCACCTAATATAAAGAAAAATCCATCCACATGAATTCTTGTTTTGTTGTAGGGAAAAATCGATCTTTGTGAAGGGGGAAAATGCCGAGCATATCAACTCACCTAGATCTGGAAGGGTACTAACAACCACAAAGGAGGTGCACTTCCCACACTAAGAATTTGTCTACCATGAAAGAATATTGATCCTCTTAATAAGAGGTTTTCTCCCATACATCAATAACGCAGCCCACAGTAAGATAGTGTTGGTTTTCACAAGAGTATGCGCCCAACTGTTACATAAAATGCCATATATGAAGGTACTCGACCCACACATAGATATTTTGTCCCTCTTTATGCAATTTGACATCTATACTTCCCAATCTCAGCTAGTCCACCTCTAGAAAAGAAACCATACATGAAGAAATCTCAACTACAGAACACAAATCTACTAACAATGAAGCCCGATGAAGAAATATGAGTGATTTCCTCTTGGAATGACCAACTAGGGTGGTTGGTCTCACCACCCAAGAAAATTTTCAATTTTCTCCTAGGGTTTTCATCCCCAAGAGTCTTCAAAGCTCAATGCCCTCCTCAAATTCGTTTTTGGAAAATGAAAAATCATGAATGAGGAGAATTCCCTATTTTCCCCTTATTAACTCTTTAGTGACCCCTTTTCACCCCTTTTTACCTTTTAATAAATTTAAGTGACTTTTCATGTTCGTCCTAAGTCACTTTTGGCACTTTCTCCTTCTTCCCCTTTTAATTATATAATGTCATTTTTGTTAGGCATGTTTCCCCTTAGGACATTAAATAATTAATTAATTCCTTTTTTTGATGTCTATAGCCTACGATAATTACTTAGGATACTTCGTCCATGTCCCATGATCACTTGGAAATGGACATGACATTCCTCCCTTCCTGATATTGCTTTTCCCCAAGAAATTGAAAATTTGGGTGCTACAAAATTTGTTCACTCTCCCAAGTGGCATCTTCTGCAGGAAACTCTCTCCATTTGACCATATATTCTCTCATTACCTTGTTTTGAATCTTTCTCTCCTGAACCTCCAATACATCCTTAGGAAATAATACTAGATTCCCCTCTTCATCCAATGGAGGTAGCTCTACCGAAGTAGTGATGTATTGTCCCAATGCATTTTTGAGACACGAGACATGAAACGCATTATGGATCTTACTCCCTTCTAGAATCTCCATCTCATAATCCACTTCACCAACTCTCTTGAAGCCAATATTTGGCCCGAGGATCCCTGTTATCCCCAAACACAAAGTCTACAAAAGTTGGAGCATCATATCCATATAATTCTCTAAATCTTGACATCCCAATGGAAATATGATAAGTGGTGTTATAACAATACTCACCAAAGTGTAACTACTTAACCCATCCTTCTATTTCCTGGTCACGTAGTTATGCAAATACCCATCTAGCCATTTTTTCTCTATCTTTATTTGACCATATGTTGTTTTGTGGTAACTCGTACTGGGATTCAACTCTGTGTCTTCTAGCATTGACAACTCATACCAAAAATCACTTATAAATCGACAGTCCCTATCACTAACAATGTTTTTCGACAACTCATGAAGCCTGAATATCTCCCTGAAGAATAAATATTCTACTTGTGCTACCTTGTACTATGAGGATATGACAAATAAATGAGAAAAAATTGTTAGCCTATTGACCAACACATAAATGCAATATCGACAACCCTGTGATAAATTCCATGGATATGCTCTCCCATTTCTTCTCTTCAATGGATAGTGGATGAAGTAATCCTACAGGGTGGAGTACTCCGATTTTTTCTACCAACAATTCACACACTCCCGTACATGTATCAATACATCATATTTGAGGCCCTTCCATGAGAAACTCTCTCTGACATGCATGTATGCTGTGAAATATCCTGGATTCCCAACTAAAGGTGTGTAATGCATAGATTTCAAAATTTTATCCTTTAATGTGGACTCTGGAACAAGGTATATGCATTTTTTGTAGTAGATGATATCAACTAGCACCTTGTAATTTCCATATTTCACACTCCTATCCATCACCTTACAACAAATTTTCTCTTGGAATACTCCACCAAGAGCTTAGATTTCCAATTTGTAGATATCTCTGACAATGAGCACATTTATGATATCCTAGATAGAGAATTACCAAGTGCATTATTCTTTCCTTTGACATACTCAATATTGAAGTCATAGGCCTATATTTTACTGACCCATTTTTGTTGTCATTTGTTAAAATTATTTTTCCCCAATAAATACCTCAAATTGTTGTGATCATTCTTGACCTCAAACTTCCCACCTACAAGGTACTGCTTGAAATTTTCCATTGCATGCATAATGGTGAGAATTTCCTTGCAATAGATGGTATAAATTCTCTTTGTGTAGGAGAGATTCATGCTATCATATGCAATAGGATTCTTCTATTGCATCGAAACCACTCCTATTCCCACACTATATTCATCACACTCTAACACAAAGGGATGTGTAAAGTCAACAAGTGCCAAAACGGGGCAAGACCTCATAAATTTCTTCATTTTATCAGAGGTCTTTTGGGCCTCTTCTATCCAACAAAAATCCCCCTTAATCATGAGATCTGTAAGAGTGACAGTCAAATGAGATAATCTTGACACAAACGGCATGTAGTAACTGCAGATCCCAAGGAACCCTCGAAAGTGTGTGAGGTTCTTGGGTGGTGGCCAATATATAATATCATATGTTTACTCTCTATGAACTTGCACTCATGCACTAACCACATGCCCCAAGTAGAGAATATATGACATACCAAACTCACACCTAGATTCCTTGGCATATAATGATTGCTCCTCCATAATGCTTAGAATCTCCTCCAAGTGCTCCAAGTTCTCCTCCCAGGTCCTACTATATATCAGGATACCATAAAAAAATACCAATAGGAACTTCTGCAACAACTTCTTGAATATATGATTCATGCATGACTAAAACGTAGTAGGTGCATTGGTAAATCCAAAATGCATGACCAAGATCTCATTGTGCCCATAATGGCACTGTAAGAAGGATTATTAATTTTCTCCTCATGGACTCTGATCTGATGATATCAAGATTGAAGATCAATCTTCAAACAATAAACCTCTCCATGCAACTCATATAACATCTCATCGATCCTGGGTATAGGGTACTTGATTTTTATTTTCTTTTTATTCAAGGCCCGATAATCAATACACATCCACATTTTCCCATCCTTCTTCTTAACCAAGGCCACCGAAGAAGCGAAATTACTGGAATTGGGTCTTATGTACCCCATGTCAAGCAACTCCTTGATTGCTTTTTCTATATCATCTTTGAACTATTTGGGATGCCTGTATGGGGTGGTGATCATTGGTCCCCCTCCCTCAAGTTCTATGGTGCACTCAAAACCTCTTTCAGGAGGTCTCCTTGTAGGCATATTCCCAAATAACTTGTCATGTCTTCTCAATAAATCCTAAATTTCTACATGATCGTGTTGTATTTCCTCATCATTTGTCTATGATGTAATAAATCACTTTGTTGCATATGCTACACCTCCATGTATGAATATGGATTCCATTCTTTTGTTTGATACCATTGTAGGAGCAGTATTCACCATGCCTCGTAGAAAAACCTGTTTCAATCTTGGCCGGAAGAACTTCATGGTCATATGTTTGTAGTTTATAATAATATCCCCCAATGTATGGAGCCATTGAACTCCCAACACTACATCTGAATCTTCCACATCTACCACATAAAAGTATTCTACCAAGGTGTAGCTACCAATTTCCAAGGCTAACCTATGAATTTTCTTTGTGAAAGACACATTAAATCCGTTAGGCACCACTACCTTGAAACCCTCAAAGTCCTCTTTAGCTACTCATATCCTAGCCACCCAAGCTGCATAAATAAGATTGTGGGTTTCCACACCATCAATCAAGGAAGTGAATCATTATCCCCTTATGACTCCTCTGACTCTGAAGGTGTTAAATATCAGAGTACCTGATAATGTGGATATAAAAAAATCCTTAGCCTCCTCACGAGGCTTCTCCTCTTTCTCCTCCTTCTGCTCTTTTCCATGCTCTGGAGCAACCTTCTCCCCCCCCCCTCATAATAATATGAATGTACACCAATATAATGGGATTTACCCTTTCCCTGACACTTGTGTCTTGGTACCCATGGATATTTGCAGTGGAAACAAAGATTCTTTCACCTTAGCTCATCCTTTGTTGCCTCATCCAACTTTTCCTTACCTATACCTTCCTTCCCAGGAGGCTTCTTGTCCTTTACTTTTTTTGGAATAAATGGTTTGGAAAAAAAAATGTTTTTATGGAATACACCCTCCATGTCCGTCATCCTTAGAATAACATCCTCCAAGGTATTAGGCTTGAAATCCTTTACCCAACCATGAAGTGCCTCGAACAACCCCTAAATGAGAAACATCACAAGCCTCTACTCAGATATGTTTGTCACTATCACTGCTAACTTATGAAACTCTATGATGTAAGCATCATGCGATCCTTCTTGTTTGAGTTGTGGTAACTCTCTAAAATGAATCTCTGGGTCCTTTTTATCAAATTGCTCCATCAACTTCTAAGTGAAATCCAAATATGAAGTGATATTATAGTGCCCCATAGTGACTAACCCATGACACCATCATTCATGTTCCTCTCCATCAATATGAAAGGTATAGAATTTAATCGCCTCAACTTCTTTCACGGGGTTAAACTAAAAATAGGTGTCAAGTTTTTGTACCCATGCTTGTGGAGTGCTCCTGCTAGATCCATCAAATGTGGGAATGGATAATGTTCCCAACTTTCGTGAGAGTTATTTATTTTATTGGACCCTTTGGTCCTTGGGTCTATTCCTATATGTAATGGATAAGAAATCCTAAAGTGACATAGTAGCCTGAAAGCCTCCCCCAAGGCCTAATACTCCACATAATAATCCTGGAAAGTCTTACCATGCACTGGTTTCCCATGGTTCACTGTCTGTTGGTTTTCCAAAAAATGAGGAATTAGTGTTCTAGGGATTGTTTTGGTAGTTTTCGTTGGTCCAATCTGTGTAGGCACCATGTTCTAGTTTGGTGTATGGATCTCATGATGGCTCCCCTCGCCATTGTTTTCATTGTTCACATTTGAACACCCTACACTAGAGCTGCTACCATGGTTCTGAGATGAAATTAATTGAGTCATGATTTGGGCTAACTACAACTTCCCACTATCTATGTTATCCAATATCTGAAGAGATCCATCCTCATTTAGGTCCCCCACGGATCTCCCATGTTTTTTTCTGGGTTGATTCTCATCCATCTCCTCCTATACTTCGTAAACAATGTTTTCTTTCCTTCCCTATCTTATACTCTTGTAGGTAATATACCTATTGTTTCCTCTCCTCATGAACTACAAACCCCTCCTCAGGTTGGAAGGAAGAGGCACTGAAATATTCCCACTCAGATTTTTTTTTAAATTTCCTTCATCTGTCATGTAGATATTCTAAAAAATAGTTTGTTACTATGGATATTTTATAGGTGTCGTTGATTTTATGGTTTGTACAATAGTTTGCAACAATTGTAAATATGTGTGTGGCATATAATAATAATCCACAATGCTAGAATGACAAACATAGCATCAACACACATATACAAAATTGGATATGACTGTTCATTTATTTCGTTAGTTCTTGGATGATATGTCAACACAATAGTGCATAGTATTATATTCACACTACATAGAAAATACTAGAAATCACTTCTGACCCAATTGGTGATTATGCAGCTAGTTGGAAGTAAAAAAAGAGTACAAAAAAGGTACAAGAGAGTACAACCATGTAATTGTGAGTGTATGCAACAATGAAGTTAATAATGAAATGTATGAGAAAAACATTGATAAATACAACTCTTTATACTGCAAATGTTCCCAATACAATCAACAAGTCATCTCCACAAATTCTTGTTCTACTGTAGGGAAAAATCAATCTTTGTGAAGGGGGAAAAGGCCCAGCATGTCAACTCGTCCAAATATGGCAGGGTACTAATAACCAAAAAGGAGACACACTTGCCACACTAAAACTCTATCTACCATGAAATAATAGTGATCCTCTTAACAATAGGTTTTCTCCCGTACATCAATAATTCAACCCATAGTAAGATAACACTTATTTTCACAAGAGTATGCGCCCAAATGTTACATAAAACTCCATGCATGAAGGTACTTGAACCACACACATATATTTTATCCCCTTTTATGCAAGTCGGCCTCTATACTTCCCAATATTAGCCGCCACCTTTAGAAAAGAAGCCATACATGAAGAAAAACTCAACTATGCAACATAAATCTGCTAACAATGAAGCTTGGTGAAGAAATCTTAGTGATTTCCTCTCGGAATGACGAAATAGGGTGGATGGTCTCACCACTAAAGCAAATATGCAATTTTCTCCTAGGTTTTTTGTCCCAAGGGTTTCCAAATCTCAATGATCTCAAATTAGTTTCTGCAAAATGAAAAATCATGGATGATAATAATGCCCTATTTTCCCCTTTTTAAGTATTTGGTGACCCTTTTGCACCCATTTTTACCTTTTAATAAATTTAAGTGAATTTTCATATTCCTCCTAAGTCACTTTTGGCACTTTTACCCTTTTCCCCTTTTAATTATCTAATGTCATTTTTGTTAGGTGTTTCCCCCTTAGGACATTAAATAATTGATTAATTCCCTTTTTTAATGAATATATCCTACGAGAATCACTAAGGATACTTCATACATGTCCCATGATCACTCAGAAGGAGACATGAAAATCATGATCTTCTATTATGTTGATTTCTTCATCATGATTAAAGCTTCTTTGTTGCTTGAATGTGGAAGGTATTCTTGAAGATTTATCTCTATTATACTCATTTTTCTTTGATTATTGATGACCATGATTCCTTTTTTTGAGTACTTATGCATAACTCTTACCCTTGTCTTCATTCTTCCTTTCTGGCAACCTATATTGCTTCTCTTCAACTTTCTTTACTGATGATGTGGGTTTTTCTCTCTCTTCAACATTCTTGCTGAGCTTGATGATTCTAACTCTCAATGTGACAGCTTCTTCTTGAAGATTCTCAACCTCTTATTCTTTCTTCATCATCTAAATCTTCATGACTTCTTTCGTTCTCTTTTCTTATTCAAGTTGGATATTCAAGGATATGATTTGTTCTTCAAGTTCTTTTTCATTTTTAATAAATTCATCTTCAAGTTGGTTTAAATATTTAGATATTTCCTTGATATGGTCTGTCAAAATATTCTCTCTCTTCTCTTCTTCCTTTATTTGTGCTACTATTTTGGCTTTCAAACATTGCTTCACTTCCATCTGTCTTTTGTATGTTTCTTCAATCCTTTGGCTTCTTCCAACTGAGCTTTTAGATTCATGATGACCTGTTGGGATTCCTCATAACTTTATTAATAATTCTTCTTGACTAATTTTTCCTCAAGAGACTTGTTTTTCTTCCTTTATTTCATCAATTCATCTAAAGAACTGATTAATTCCGCTTCAAGATATATTATGCCTTCTTCACAATATTCTTCTTCTAAATATGTCTGAAATGATGAGCATATTTCTTCTTGTTTTGTTCTTACATCCTCTTTATCATTCTCTAGCTTAGTGATGGGAGACATGTCAAAGTAGATTTTATGTAGCTTATCCTAAAGTTATTTAGTTGATGAACATTTTCCAACTTTCTCCCTTGTTAGATTAGGTAATCCTTTCCATATGAAATCCATTTCTATTTTGTTGTTTCTTTTCAATTCCTTCTTTGTTGTAGTCTCTGGTTTCTTTCTAGAAGTGTATCCTATAAAAACTAATTTCCAAACATGAGACCCTTGTGCCTGTAAAAAAACTTTCATCCTGATACTCTACATCTCATAGCTCTGACTGTTATAACCATTGAATTGTGGTATTATATTTCTATACAAATTGTTTCTCTTTGTGATCTAGCTTCCAGTGTTTAAATTGATTTCTTCAAGGACTTGTTCTGATACCAATAGTTGGAATATTGAGAGGGGGGGTGAATTAGTATGAGAAATTTTACCACTCTTAACCACAATATATAAAATTCAACTTTATCATTAGTATATCATAAATGTATCTTTATAATCAAATTCAATAAATCATGAGAATATAATGATAAGAAACATCACATCAAATACACAATACACTAGAATTTACATGTAAACCCAAGTGGTAGAAAACCATGGATTATTTCTTGTATATTATGAAGAATACTTTCATTGGAAGCACCAAGTTTCCAATTCTCCAACTACATCTGGAAGGATGCTATGACCCCCTATTTATAGGATCCAACATGAAGGAAGCTACAAATCCACGAAATCTCTAGCTCCAACCAAAAGGAGAGTACAACCCCCTTATTCTCAAGTTCCAACTTGAAGGAAGCTACAAATCCCGGTGTTCTATGACACTAAACGGAAGGAGGCTACAACCCCCTTTTCTTACCCCATCTCGCCACCCTAAAATACAATTTTTGACCAAACTATCACTACCATAATCATTTTCACTATTGTTGCCACTATCACTATCACATCAACCTATAACCTATCAAACTATCAATGTATCCAACATGTTACTCTCACTTCCACTGTGACATCAACCTGTCATAGTCAACCTATCACATCAACTTTTCACTACCACTGTCATTGTCATTGACATACCATCATCAACCTGCCACCATTTTTGACACTCAACATCAACAAAACAAATCTTTTCACATGGATATTGTCACCTAATAATGTACATCAACCACGTATATAAACCTATATAAACTATGCATAAATCATGCAACAACACCTATACAAATTGTGCATCAACCATGCACAAAACCCTGCACCAAACCATGCATCAACCATGCACCAACACATGTACAAAAATGTGCATCAACCATGCACCAAAACCTATACCAAGTTTTGCATCAACCATTCACCAACACCTATAACATACCATGTATCAACCATGTACCATATCATGCATAAAATTTTTATCATAAGTCAACTATGTACCAACATGTACCATAAATCATGTACCATGATATGTGCCTCAACCATATACCATATCACTCATGATATGTCTCAATCATCCCATGCACCATGTACCATAAGATATGAACAATGAAGTGCCTCAAAAATGTAATCAAGCATGTACCAATACCACCAACATATGCCTCTAACCATGCACCATAATGTTGACGATGATTTTTTTCAACAAGACTTAGCTGACAAAGCATTTCAAGGCTCCCTCTCTAGTCACACTACTTGCGCAAATTTCTCTTATTCTCATTAAATGTTGACACATTGTTCTTAATGAATTTATTATGATGCTTTGACTTATTTCTAAGAAAATCCCTTTACTCACTTCTTGTATTATTCGTGCCATATAATTTATCCAATGACACATGGGTCGAAAGACCCTATGTCACCATTATTGATCTATGCACTCACCTTATTCACTATGTAAAAGAAAGACTTAATAAATATTCTTCAAGCTCAGTTATGATCATGTTATATATTTCAAAGCCATGTCATATTCCTATGATTAACACACTGGAACCATATTTTTTTAACTATTATTATCACACCTCATGTCACATTACCTCATAAATGTTGTTGCATTATTCCACTCCCTGTCCACACTTCAAAAGTAAATATATTATCATTTTATACCCAACATACATCACCTTTCAAGAATTTTATCGTGTGCCCCTCTTTTAATATTTTATTTGTCCCATAAAGTTATACCATTTTCTTACTTAGAGTTATAACTTTAACATCATGCAATGACAAAGAGGAAACATATTAAAATGATAATTTCCACATGGATTATCTTATTTTAGAAGGAAACCTATGACCTTAATGGTTTCATATTGAGGAAATGTGATAATGTATACCAAGCTCTTGATGATGCGCCATATGGAATTTTTTTTTATGACATGGGATCGTATGATGTTCTCTTTTAGACATAATGACAAATCTATCAAATTTGGACAATCTATGCATATTAGCAGGCAGACAGAGAAACAATGCCTTCCTCAAGGCCATGGGCAAAGACCCACTGATATGGATTTTTATGGCGATCAAGTTGGTATTTTAGAAAGCATGATTTTAACTGGATTTTTATTCAATTGAATATTCGTAGAAACGTTTGGCAAGGAAGACAATGAAATCAGTCGAGGGAAAATATATTTTTCAATCCAAGTCCCTAGAAAATGGAATTGGTTCATCCACTGGTTTTCCGGCTTGGCACCCCACTTCGATCGCCTCTGATTCTAAGGATGGCACAGTGAGAATTCATAGGAACACAAACTGAACACATCTCTTACAGTACACAGTCATGATTTGGGATTTCGTGCTATTGTGGAGATCACAACGGTGTTGATTTTTCTGTCATACACGCAGTACTGAATAAATTAGACAAATATCTGCGGATATAGATGATCTTGGCACAAATATTCTCTAATTTTAAACTATGGAAGGTCTGGGGCATTGGATAAGATCTTGCAAGAGGTAGATGGTATTATCCTTCCAGGGAGTTTAAGGGTAGATCTTCCACCAGAGGAGGTGTTTGTTCCATAAAGCTTCCATCCACAAGTGCAATATGGCTGGGAAACCCGCTATAGTCACATGTATGTTGACAGTATGTTGGGTAAACTACGTCCAACATGTGCAGAAGAAGAAGAAACGTAACTGAAACATAACGATAAATCAATAAGTCACTTGGAATATATTTCAACTACTGCAGTAGGTTATTTGTTGTCTCTCCACGATTGGTAATTGATGATTTGATATGGATCTTTACTGGTGCGATTCAAGAAAGATAGAGTCTATGATGCAAAGAGTTTTCACTATGCTAGGATATCCTTGACACTCGTATCATCTGAATTCATTAATACAACGAATGAGTCTGTGCATCGTATCATGGAAAAATAGTAGATATTTTTTGTGCTTTGAAAGCACACGACAACAAGAGTATGCTCTTTGGATTTGTGGGTGGGATTGAAGGTCTATGTTCACAGAATGCTTGGGTAGTGATAGATGGCATGTTGAAAAGCTACCACAATCAAGGAGGAAGTGATCTTCTGGGGCATTCATCGAAGAAAATACATGATTTCCAACACACGAAAGATGCATCACATGTTTCTTTGAAGTGTTTCGTTTCAATCACATCCAAATCTGGTGATTCACGAAGAGGAAGTTGCCTTATCAAATATAACGCTTTCTCAACTAACTAATCGAAATTGTGATTTTGTTCAAGGCCGCGTAGAGAAGGGTAAATATCATGGTGTCATTTTTTTGAAGCCCGCATAGAACAAGCCTTCCAGAATGGAGAATTTGTTGCAAGAAGTAGCACCATGTTCCAGTTATGGTCATGTTATATATTTCAAATTCATGCCATATTCCTATGATTAACACACCAGAACCATATTTTTTAACTATTATTATCACACCTCATGTCACATTACCTCATAAATGTTGTGGCATTATTCCACTCCCTGTCCACTCTTAAAAAGTAAATATATTATCACTCTATAGCCAACATACATCACCTTTCAAGATTTTTATCGTGTGCCCCTATTTTAATATTTTATTTTCCCCATAAAGTTATACCATTTTCTTACTTAGAGTTATTACTTTAACATCATGCAATGACAAAGAGGAAACATATTAAAATGATAATTTCCACATGGGTTATCTTATTTTATAAGGCAACTTATGACCTTAATGGTTTAATCCTGAGGAAATGTGATAATGTATACCAAGCTCATAGCTTTTGATGGGGTGCCATATGGCAGTTTTTTTTTATGACATGGGATATTATGATGTTCTCGTTTAGACATATTGACAAATCTATCAAATTGGGACAATCTATGCATATTAGTAGGCACATAGAGAAAAAACACTTTCCTCAAGGCCATGGGCAGAGAGCAACTGATATGGCATTTTATGGCAATCGAGTTGGTATTTTAGCAAGCGTGAGTTCTGTTGGCATTTTCTTCAATTGAAGCTTCGTAGAAACACTTGGCAAGGAAGACGATGAAATAATTTGAGGGAAAATATATTTTTCAATCTAATTTCCTGGAAAATGGAATTGGTTCATCCATTGGTTTGATGACTTGGTGCCCCACTTCGATCGCTTCTGCTTCTAAGGATGGCATAGTGAGAATTCATAGGAGCACCAATTGAACACCTCGCTTACAGTACACAGTCATAATTTGGGATTTCGTTCTAGTGTGGAGATCACAACAGTGTTGTTTTTTCTTCTATACACATAGTACCGAAGACATTAGACAAATCTGTGCAGATCTATATGAGCTTGTCATAGAGATTGGATAAGTTGAAACTATGGAAGGTCTGAGGAATTTGAAAATATCTTGCAAGAGGTAGATGGTATTATCCTTCCACAGAGTTTAAGGATAGATCTTCCACCAGAGGAGGTGTTTGTTCCATAACGTTTCCATCCACAGGTGCAATACGACTGTGAAACCCATTGTATTCACATGTATGTTGACAATATGTTAGGTAAATTACGTCCAACATGTGGAGAGGAAGAAGAAACGTAGCTGAAACATAGTGATAAATAAATAAGTCGCTTGGAATATATTTGAACTACTACAATAGGTCATTTTTTGTCTCCCCACGATTGGAAATTGATGAGTTGAGATGGAGCTTTACTGGCGTGATCCAAGAAAGACAGAGTCTATTATGCAAAGAGTTGTCCCTATACTAGTAGATCCTCGACACTCGGCTGGATTCATTAATAAAACAAATGAGTCTGTGCATCGGATCATGGAAAACTAGAAAAGATTTTCGATGCTTTGAAAGCACACGACAACAAGAGTATCCGCTTTAGATTTGTGGGTGGGACTAAAGGTCTATGTTCACAAAAATATTTGGTAGTGACTGATGGCATGTTGAAAAGGTAACACAATCAAGGAGGAAATGATCTTATGGGGAAGCCATCAAAGAAAATAAATGATTCAGAGGGTCCACAATATTATTTATCGTAGGTGGATGTTTCGAGTCCATATCAGGACCCATCATCAACAATCAAGGTGAATTATATGAACAAACAAGCGACGTAGCCATGGGTTTCCCACTTTCTCCCATTGTCACCAAAATTTTCATGGAAAACTTCGAGAAAAAATCCTTAGATTCCTTTCCTCTTAAACCATTATGATGGAAGAGATTCATTGACAACACCAACGTACTTTGGTCCCACAATAAATATGAACTAGATAAATTCTTCCAACATCTCAACGATATCTCTAAAGACATCAAATTCACAATGGAACTAGAGGAAAATGATACCATTCCCTTCCTAGACGTACTAATCAAAAGGAAATAAGAAGGTAGTCTTGGACATAAGGTCTATAGGAAAAATACCCACACGAAAAACTACCTTCACACTGGCTCTCATCACCACCCAACCCAGAAGTTAGGCGTCCTCAACACTCTAGACACGAGGGCCTTAAGAATTTACAATGATGAGAACCTAGTTCAAGAAAAAGATCACCTCTCAAGGGTTTTCAAGAGCATAGGCTACAAGGACAAATACATCAAGAAAATGATAAACAAATCCCTAGATAGAGAAAGGAATGGACCTAAACCACCTAACAACCAACCCCCTGGTACTACAGCCTACCTTCCCTATATCCAAGGAATAACTAATAAGATTGTTGGTGTACTAAGAAAGAAAGAGATTAAGACCTCCTTTAAACCCTAAGTAACTATCAAACAAAAACTGAAATATGTTAAAGATGAACATGACCATAATAAATGTAAAGGATTTTACAAAATAGAATTCTCCTGTGGTAATTGCTACATAGGCGAAAATGGTTTCTCCTTTCAGATTAGGATGAAAGAACATGGAGCAGACATAAAAAATGAACGTACTCACACGTCTTCTTTAGCCAAACAATCCTTCTCATCCAAACACCACATATGCCTGGAAGACACAAAATTTTTAGCCAAGGAAGATCACTTCTTCAAACGTAGAATCAAAGAAGCTATTGAAATCTTTAAACACCATAACAACCTGAATAGAGACAATGGCCTAGAAATTAGCAAAAACAAGATTAGACAATGGCCTAGAAGTTACATTTTAACCCTAAAAGCCTAAGTTCATTGTAACCCCCCCACCCCTTTACAAATTAAGAACAACCTTGCAATATTAATCATCCCTCCCTCTAATTCTTCTTTAATCCTATACTGATAAGCTAAAATTAAAAATAGAAATAAATTAAAAATTAAAAATTTCTTCTGATTACATTAATAACAATTAATACAATTTATAAATTAATACTATTAATAATCAATTAATGATCAATACATTAATACAACTACTTTATTAAAATTGTATTAAAACAATTATAAACCTTACAATATATTTAATGATAAATCAAAATTAAAAATAAGAATTAAAAATAAAAATAAAAATAAATTATAAATTATAAAATTTTATTTCTTATCATTACATTAATAAAAATTAATAGATTAATATTATTAATAATCAAATAATTATCCTTACATTAATACAACTAATTTATTAAAACTATTTAATTAATAATTTATTAAAACCCTAAACTCTTTAATTCAAAACACTTCTAGATTTTTAGAGCCGACCCAAACTTCAAACTTCTCCACCTCCCGCTAATTCACTATTTATCTATGCTCTCCAGATCTATCTTTACCTAGGCTTAGATTTCCTAATGATGGGTCCTGATATGGACTTGAAACATCGACCTCCGATAAACAATATTGTGGATCCTACGAATCCTCAAAACAAACCCCCCCAACACATAAATCTTGATGTTCAAAATAAATGATTTCCGCCACATGAAAGTGACATCACATGTTGCTTTGGAGTGTTCTTTTCAATCATATCCAAATATGGTGTTTCATGAAGAAGAACTCGCCTCATCAAATATAACGCTTTCACAAATGACTAATCGAAATTGTGATGTTGTTCAAGGCCACGCAGAGAAGGGTAAATATCATGGTGTCATTGTTTTAAAGCCCGCATAGAACATGCCTTCTGAAATGGAGAATTTGTTGCATGAACAAGGAAGGGTCCATTCTCCAAATTTTAAAAAACATAAGCATCTGAATCATATTTCGATTATCCGCATAAAATTAAATATATTTATCCAACCATATGTAAAACAACCGATGGGAAATGATTATAAAAATATTAAGGAGAGTGAAAAAATAAATGATTTTTTGTTTTAAGTGTTGTGTTATGGTCAGTTGGAGTTCAATTACGAAACTGATAACTGAAGAAACCATTCACCCATTGCTTTAAAGGGAGCAACGCACAACCATTTTTTAAAAAGAAAAAAATTCTTAGAAATGGTTCTGAAAATAGATATTTTCTGAAGGAGAGAGGTTAGAGAAAATTCTCAGTGAGAACTTTCGCAGAAATTTCAGAGTGTATTCTAAGAGTGTTGTGAGGACTATTGTAGTTCATTCTTTTTCTACATCTTCAACAAAGATTGATGATATCGTGGACAACAGGGGGTTTTGCAAAGAAGCAAAAGAGATAAGAGAGGATGATCTTCCTGGTCTTCACGAGGTAAAGGTTCACTTATCAGTTGTTGTATTTAGGCTCGATTGTATTCGACGCTAATCTGTTTCTGTATGCAAGTTCGTCTTTGTGATTCACCGTCATTGCTCTATTCCACTTCTAACTCAACTTTCTTCTTCCTTTTTATACTTTTTCTTTCTATTGTACGTTGTGTCTAGAAGGGATAAAGACCATATACCTAGCCTAGTCTACGCAAATACTTGCAGATTTTGGAGATTTATGATTTTGTATGGGAGGTTTTTTCTTAATAAAAATCAGTTCTTCCTCACTCTGGATATCTCCTTGATTTTTCTTTAACATCCTTAGTTTCCTCTTCTTTATTTATTTAACACTTTGATTTCAGAAATAAAAATAAAGGGGTTGGATAAAATATTAAAAAAGAAAAACTAAATGTATTTATATTGTAAACAATCATATTCATAAAGTATTATTTACTATCTAATTAGTGCACATAAACTTTGTTTATTATTTATTTTAATTTCATTATTTTTACATCCTAACTTTAAAAACAAAAATGAACAAATTCATGAATATGTTATATGTATATATGTTTTACTCTAACTAGTTTAATGTATATAAACCCTTTGTTTTTTTTACTATTTTGATTTTATTATGTTTTAGTCACATCCTAACTCCTAATGAAAATATAGAAAGGTTATATCATTTAAACGTTATTTATATTTTTCAAACTAACATAGTTTATTAGCTTCCTTAGCTTTTAGTTAACTTTGCTTTATTTATTTTTCCTTTCACTAAATAAAAACAAAAGCATTGCCTTTCTATTTTTTTGTACATTTCCTTTATTAAACCTAATTTTGTCACTACAAATATATAAACTCCACATAGAAGTTGTTAAAATTGTAAATAACATAAAAATCATGAAATCACGTAAAAATTAAATATTTTTAAAAGGTTAAACTATAAGGAAAAGGAATTCATGCTTGGACTATAGGTTAGCTTAAAATTGGCCTAGAGTTCAATGTTCTTTCTTGTCCGGGGATTAAATCCTAGGGTAACATTCTCATCTCTTCTCGCCTAGCCCTGTGAGAGGTTGAAAATGTTGATGTTTGAGACTCTCTAGTCTATTGGCATCAACATATTTTTTGGTGACCATACTAGAGAAAACCGTTCAATGGTTCGTTCCTAGTTTTTGTTTTAATTTTTTTGATTTTCCTTTTTCCTTTCCTAGAACTCAATGTCCCAACCAATTGAAGGTATGTTTACTGGTTGTAACCCTGTGGTTTCAACTACTAACCCTGGGAAGGTCATTCATAAGTAGGGTATGTTTGAGTTTGAGGAAGAACTGAACAAGTCCCCTTGGTTTTTACCCACTCCCTTGAAGTTCGCTCACCCAATGAACCCTTTACCTGAAAAATTCAAGAATAATTTGCATCTCTTCCATGGCGATGGAATTGTTATGATGATTGAACATCTTCATATGTTTTCTAATGCTTGCACCATTCTCGAAGTAAATAATAATGATAGTTGTATGTTGTTGTTTATGAATTCCCTTCAAGGCGATGCCACCTCCTTATTTTCCATACTTCTTGATGGATGCATCTCTACTTGGTTTGAGTTGTCTTACTGGTTTACTTCTACCTTTAGTCATTTTGATAATCCTTACGAGCATCTTAAGAGATTTAATCAGTTAAGTATGAAGGATAATAAGGGCATTCTTACTTTTAATCTTTAGTTTATCAAGTTATACAATCTAACTCCTACTCCCATTCACCTTACCAACTTGGATGCTTTGTTGCATTACTGTGAAATTTCCCCCCCTCTTTACTGATGGTGGTTCGAAGAAAAGAATGTTCAAAAGCTAGAGCTATCTCTATCTACTTGCCTCAACTTCGAAGAGAAAAATCATAAACAGGTTACTCCTTTGGCGTTTATTATTCACACAAGGAGTTGTATTCTTTAATACCCGTCATTAAGAGCTTACATGATCTCATGTTCCTTCTTGAGTTTCAATATTTAACTCATGTTGGGAATACATCTCGGGAAACCTCCCTCTCAGGGCCTAATTATAATGAATCAAATTCTTGCGGTCGAGAGTGTGGATATGAAGAGGATCATTATTATATCATGATGTTTAATGACCAATCCACCTCTCACACCCTTCTTAAACCTCATACCCAAAATCACCTTTCATCTCAATCTTCTTATCTGCATGTATACAATGGAAATTTTGATTACGCAAATGAAGAAATCAATGTTAATTATGTCAAACCAATTTACGATACATTTATATTCGATGATGATGCTAATGAGTGGAAAAATGATGTAGACCAATATGACTTTAATGATGCATGTGATGAATCTTGTTCTGAAGATATATATGAGTTCAATCAATATATTTATTTCTATAAAATTCTAGCTAATACTTTGTTTCAATCAAAAGAGGATAAAGAACTTGGCAATATTGAGCATGTCCCTCCTAGGTGCAATTTTTATGATAGTGACTATTGTAGGGACATTCCAATGCTTCTTAATCCATGTTATGAATCTTCTTTACATCATGATGATCATGTTCCTGATAGAAAGGTCCCTAGAGGTGATATTAATTTGTTTTATGAATTCATGAATCATCCCTTGAAGGTACAAATCCTAAACCCTAAATCTAATTCAATCAATAACTTCATCATTACTGGAAAATCATCTGTTGTTTGGAATTTCATGGAGGTTGGTGGTTGTTTATTTTGGGTATTGATTAGTCAGTTCTCCTTATAGTACACATCTGTTGGTTGGAGTTTTGGTTGTTCCTCCACACATAAAATTGTCAAATTTATAAGACTTGCATGCAAAGAAAATGACGCATTCCTTATGCTAAATTTCATCTCACCTGAGTTCAAGACAATGGTTTCTTTCCTCTATAAATAATAAATAAAAAAACATAATAATAATAGTGAAATTTTTTGGGAAGGGCTAGATTAGTTTTGCACTGATTTCTCTTTTACTTAGTTTATTTTCTCGATTTTATTTCTTTTGATTTCTTTTTATATTTTCCCTTTCTTATAGTCAGAAGTGATGGAGCAATGATTGGTGATATTAAAAGGTAGGATATCTGTATATTTTAACTGATTGACCAAATGTGATTTGGTGGATAGTAGACTTGCAGGTGAACTAAGTTGCCTTCTATTGTCATGATTCCTCTCTTGTCTACCATTCTCTTTCTACGCGAGACATCCTCTCTCGTCACATTTGTCATTCCTATCCTTTATTCCTTGTTTCCCTTTCTCTGCCCCCCTTCATTTTGATATTCATCTAGCATACACGTTGTGGATGCTTAGTGTTTTGGGTATTTCCCTCAACGCATATCCACAACAATTTTCTAGCCTCGTAATCATCTCATCAAGTTTTAAAGATTTTTCTTTTTGAGTTATACAATAGGACCAAACCCCCTCATACTTACCACTTTCCATGAGTTATTCCATAAAATACCGATCCATGAATCCATTTACCTCCATCGTGTCTCCAAGTGTTCTATAACCTAGTCTACCCAACCTTATCATCCTTTCCTTGTCCCATATTGAGTCGCCCTTAGTCCTATCATTACCCTTCCCTTACCCTTCCTGCAGAGAATCAATGATCATATGTTATTATTTAAATCATGCATGACACTATAAGCGACGTGCATCTATTGGTTGGAAATTGTTGACGACGATTTTTGTCAATAGGACTTAGCCAGAAAACCATTTCCATGCTCCCTCTCTAGTCACACTGCTTGCGCAAGTTTCATTTATTCTCATTAAATGTTGGTTCATTGTTCTTTTTCAATTTATTATGACGCTTGACTTATTTCTAAGAAAATCCATTTACTCACTCCTTGTATTATTCGTGCCATCTTATTTAGCCAATGACACAAAGGTCCAAAGGCCCTTATGTTTCCCTTATTGATCTATGCACTCGCCTTATTCACTATGTAAAAGACAGACTCAATAACTATTCTTCAAGGTCAGTTATGGTCATGTTATATATTTCAAAGGCATGCCATATTCCTATGATTAACACACTGGAACCATACTTTTTTAACTATTATTATCACAACTCATGTCACATTACCTCATAACTATTGTTCCATTATTCCACTCCGTGTCCACTCTTCAAAAGTAAATATATTATCAATCTATACCCAACATACATCAGCTTTCAAGATTTTTATCATGTGCCCCTCTTTTAATATTTTATTTGTCCCATAAAGTTATACAATTTTCTTACTTAGAGTTATAACTTTAACATCATACAATGAAAAAAAGAAACATATTAAAATGATAATTTCCACATGGATTATCTTATTTTAGAAGGAAACCTATGACCTTAATGGTTTCATATTGAGGAAATGTGATAATGTATACCAAGCTCTTGATGAGGCGCCATATGGCAGTTTTGTTTTATGACATGGGATCGTATGATGTTCTCTTTTAGACATCTTGACAATTCTATCAAATTGGGAAAATCTATGCATATTAGCAGGCACATAGAAAAACAACTCCTTTCTCAAGTCCATGGGCAGAGAGCAATTGATATGGAATTGTATGGCGATTGATTTGGTATTTTAGCAAGAACGAGTTCTGTTGAATTTTTCTTCAATTGAAGCTTCGTAGAAACATTTGGCAAGGAAGACTATGAAATAATTCAAGGGAAAATATATTTTTTAATCCAAGTCCCTCGAAAATGGAATGTGTTCATCCACTGGTTTGTTGGCTCCTTCCTCAAGTCCATGGGAAGAGAGCAACTGATATGGAATTTTATGGCGATCGATTTGGTATTTTAGCAAGCACAACTTCTGTTGAATTTTTCTTCAATTGAAGCTTCGTAGAAACATTTGGCAAGGAAGACGATGAAATAATTCGAGGGAAAATATATTTTTCAATCCAAGTCCCTGGAAAATGGAATTGGTTCATGCAATGGTTTGTTGGCTTGGATCTCCACTTCGATCACCTCTGCTTCTAAGGATGGCGCAATGAGAATTCAGAGGAACACCAATTGAACACATCGCTTACAGTACATAGTCACGATTTGGCATTTTGTGCTAGTGTGGATATTGTAACAGTGTTGATTTTTCTGTCATACACGTAGTACTGAAGATATTAGACAAATCTGCATGGATCTAGATGAGATTGGCATAGATATTTTCTAAGTTGAAAGTGTGGAAGGTCTGGGGAATTCAACAAGATCTTGCAAGAGGCAGATGGTATTATACTTCCACAAAGTTTAACGATAGATCTTCCACTAGAGGAGGTGTTTGTCCATAAATATTCCATCCACGGGTGCAATATAGCTCAGAAACCCATTGTAGTCACATGTATGTTGACAGTATGTCGAGTAAACTACATCCAACATGTGAAAAAGAAAATTAAATATAGTTGATACATAGAGATAAATCAATAAGTCACTTGGAATATATTCAACTACTACAGTAGTTTATCTGTTGTCTCCACATGATTGGCAATTGATGAGTTGATATGGAGTTATATTGGTGCGATTCAAGAAAGACAAAGTCTATGATGCAAATATTTGTCCCTATGCTAGCAAATCCTCGACACTCAGCTGAATTCATTAATACAATGAATGAGTCTGTGCATCAGATCATGGAAACATATCAGATATTTTTGATGCTTTGAAAGAACATGACAACAAGAGTATCCTCTTTGGATTTGTGGGTGGGACTGAAGGTCTATGTTCATAGAACGCTTTGGTAGAGACAGATGGCATGTTGAAAAGATATCGCAATCAAGGAGGAAGTGATTTTCTCGGGAAGTCATCAAAGAGAATTCACGATTTCCAGCACATGAAAGAGACATCACATGTTTCTTTGGAGTGTTATTTTCAATCACATCGAAATCTGGTGATTCACGAAGAGAAATTTGCCTCATCAAATATAATGTTTTCTCAACTGACTAATCGAAATTGTGATGATTTTCAATGCCGCGCAGAGAAGGGTAAATTTCATGGTGTCATTGTTTTAAAGCCCACACAGAACAAGCCTTTTGGAATGGTGAATCTGTTGCATGAAGCAGGAAAGGGCTATTCGTCAGCTTTTAAAAAACATAACCATCTGAATTATATTTTGATTATCCGCATAAAATTAATTATATTTATCCAACCATATGTAAAACAACCGATGGGAAATGATTATAAAACTATTAAGGAGAGCACAAAAATAAATTATTTTTTGTTTTAAGTGATGTGTTGTGGTCAAATGGAGTTTAGTTACGAAATTGATAACTGAAAAAATAGTCCACCCAATTCTTTAAAGGGAGCAACGCACATCCTTTTTTAAAAAAGAAATAATTTCTTAGAAATGGTTATGAAAACTGGGATTATCTGAACGAGAGAGGTTAGAGAAAATTCTGAGTGAGAACTTTGGTACAAATTTCAGATTATATGCTAAGAGTGTTATGAGGACTGTTGTAGTTCATTAATTTTCTACATATTCAACATATATTGACAGAATCGTCAACAACAGGGTGTTTTGCAAAGCAATGAAAGGGATAAGTGAGGATGAGCTTGCTGGCCTTCACAAGGTAAAGGTTTACTTGTCAGTTGTTGTATTTAGGCTCGATTGTATTCTGCGCTAATCGGTTTATGTATGAAAGTTCCTCTTTGTGATTCTCCACCATTGGTCTATTCCACTTCTGGATCATATTTCTTCTTCCTTTTTATGCTTGGTCTTTCTAATGTGCGTTGTGTCTAGAAGCGCTAAAGACGATATACCTGGCCTAGTCTACGTAGAGACTTGCATATTTTGGAGATTTATGATTTTGTATGGCAGGTTTTTCTTAGTAAAAATCAGTTCTTCCTCACTTTGGATATCTCCTTGATTTTTATTTAAATTCCTTAGTTTCCTCTTCTTTATTTATTTAAC
>JASDQU010014036.1:23416-36299 GCA_032191745.1 Picea mariana | reverse complement strand
ATTTACTATCTAATTAGTGTACATAAACTTTGTTTATTATCTATTTTAATTTCATTATTTTTACATCCTAACTTTAAAAACGAAAATGAACAAATTCATGAATATGTTATTTGTATATATGTTTTACTCTAACTAGTTTAAGGTATATAAACCCTTTTGTTTTTTTACTATTTTGATTTTATTATGTTTTAGTCACATACTAACTCCTAATGAAAATATAAAAAGGTTATATCATTTAAATGTTATCTATATTTTTCAAACTAACATAGTTTATTATCTTCCTTAGCTTTTAGTTAACTTTGTTTTATTTATTTTTCCTTTCGCTAAATAAAAAAATAATCATTTCCTTTCTATTTTTTTGTACATTTCCTTTATTCAACCTATTTTTGTCACTACGAATGTATAAATTCCACATAGAAGTTGTTAAAATTGTAAATAACATAAAAATCATGAAATCACATAAAAATTAAATATTGTTAAAAGGTTAAATTATAAGGCAAAGAAATTCATGCTTGGACTATAGGTTAGGGTAAAATTGGCCTAGATTTCAATTTTCTTTCTTGTCCGGGGCTTAAATCCTGGGGTAAAATTCCCATCTCTTCTCGCCTAGCCCCGCGAGAGGTTGGAAATTCTGATGTTGGAGACTCTCTAGTCTCTTGGAGTCAACACATATCATCAACCATATACCTCAATCAACATGCCAATCATCCATAGACGTTGTACCATAATATGTACCAAGCAAGTACTATTAATGATGTACCTCAACCAAGTACCAATATCATCAAGAGACGTATCTCATACATATTCTACCATATACCAAGTGTGTATCTCAACCATGTACCAACATCATAAAGATATGTCTCTAGCAATGCACCATAACCATACTAAACCATATATCAAGATAGCTAAAAGTGTACTTATAACAAGGTATCATGTCATCACCAAGGTGTACCATAACATGTATCATCACCACTAAGCATGTGCCATAAAAACATAATCATAATCATTAAAATTTACCTCTTATCTTGTAGCTAACCTGATACTCTGTGATATTGACCTGTAACGTTTCCTCAGTCCTCAACAACCTAGCATTAGTATATTCCCCAATTTGTCTTAGCCTCACTAGACTAAGAACTCTTGTCTAGTAGGGCCCCACGTGATGATCCTTAACTGACCCGTCGGGGTGCCTCGTGTGACACCCTCAACATGACATGTGAGGTCCTGCTTACTTAGGGTTACAGAAAAACCCTAGCTCTTTGCAACTATGAAACTTTCACTCTTCCATCGTACTTTCTCCGTTGCCTCAGACTCGAGCTAATATTTTCCAATAGACAAAAATATTCTCATAAGATGGATGTTCAATTAATATGTGTGTGTCTAAAATTAATTTCTCATGATGTGTATTTAAACTTTTTTAACAAACACCTTTTCCTCACTTTAGTACCGACCTGCAATTTCTTGTTATAAAAAATTTACCCTTTAATTAATTCTCCTGTAAAAAAATAGGGGCTTCTTAACCATTCTTTGGATCTTCCAAATTCACAAGGTCATATATCTGTAACCATAAGAAGCCATGTGGCATACCACCTATCACCGGAAATGGCACGACAAGGACTATCCATCTATGAGTATGTTACCTGCATTTACACTTTACTTCATTTCCTTATTCCTAAAAAAACTTTGGGTCTCATGACCACACCTCCTGGGCTTCATGTAGACTTCATCAAATGTACCCAACACATCTGCTAACATCAACCACTCTTTTTGACATCAATGAAAACTAACTCACCATCAATCTTGATAACAACTATGGGGTATCCATAATGCTCCAAGGGTTGACATCAATGACAACCAATTTTCCAACAAAACCTTATGATTTAGAAGCCTTAGGTGTTACTAAGGTTAAACCTCATAGTGCCTTCCAAGTCCCAAAAAACCAATAGAAATCCTTGCAGCCTGACTTGCACCCAATTCACACTCATTCATTTACTCAAGAATACATCTAGAGAGCCAATGAAGCTTATGCAATCAGAGTAGCATATCTCACATATAAATATGCGCACAAAGGAAAAGATAATTCTCGTCCATCATTTCCTATAGGTGAGACTTCTACTGCTCATGTAAGAAAGAGTCCTCCTTCTCCCTTGTTACCTCTTCTAGTTCCAGTTCGATCTGAAACACGTTGTTTTTCATTAGAGAATGATCCTGCTAAGACCAAGATTTATGTTCCTTTAAAAGAATTAGTTCACATGCCTAGTCACAAAGGGGTCTTGGATAGGTTCCTAGGACTCAAGGATTAGATTAACCTTCCAAATGAATGTCCACAAGTCTTCCTTGGTCTTGGTAAGGAAAATAGTAATCCTACCCCTTTCTATTGTTCATTAATGTTTAATGGCTTCATTTTATGAAACTTCATGATAGATTATGGTGCATATAAATTTATGTGTGATATTGGATTATAGATCACCATGCCTTGATGAAATGTGGAAGCAATGGATCCTAGGGAGGTACCTTGTTACGGGGTCATCAAGGGTTTACAGGTTTGTTTAATGGAGTCCCCAAATGAGATGTTAGCCATGTATGTACTTGTAATAGATTGTCCTACAAAGTGGCGTATGATCCTTTCGATACGGTGAGTCACATATGTAGGGGGTTCCATGCATATGGATCTATCATATGAAGACATTCCTATTTCCCCAAATAAAAAGGTAAGAATTTACATGGAACAAAAAATGTTGCACAATGTTGAGGACCCCCAAGTTAGAGACAATGACTACCTTTACCCATACATAAGATACACATATGTGAAAGAGACATTCATGGGTGCATACATCATTTCAAAGGTTCCTGAACTACCGATGCATTTTGTATCAGAGAGTGAACTTGAGCAGTCACAGGTTTGGTCCATGAATTTTGATGGTGCAAGTTCACGATAGGGATCAGGTGCATGAGTTTTCATCACTTATCCTTCAGGTATAATATTTTCATTTTCTTCACACTTAGATTTTGATTGTACTAAAAACATGGTATGGTATGAGGCTTTTCTATTTGGATAGAGGAAGTTTATGAATATGGGAATCAAACTACCGAAGGTTGAAGGTGATTCTAAGCTTATTGTAAATCAAGTAAGAATGAAGTGTGAAGCTAGGAACCAATGAATGAAAAGGTATATACATGCAGTGTGGGATGAGATTGATTATTTTGATGCATTTAACATTTCTCACATTGATAGGACTATAAATTAAATGGGTGATTCTTTGGCAATTGTTGCCACATTGTTAACATATTGGATGACTAACCCTTATTGACACACTTAGTTGAGGTTTCTTTTCATCCTTTTGTTATGGATAATATAGGCTTGTGGATGTTTTTTGAAGATTATAGAAATATTTCAAACTTTTTGAATTATTCTAATGAGTTTGCTAATCATAACATTGGTTTAGTACAGGGGGGAGAAGAGGTCCCAATTATTCAACTCAAAAGTAACAAGATTCATAAGGGTTTAGTGTCGTTAGAATATTTATTTGATAGGTCATATGCTTTTACAGGAACTAATAAATATTCTCTTGATGATCAAGTGGATGAGGTAGACATCAACAACACGGATACACCGAGGATCATAAAAGTTGGTAAGGGATGTACACCATAAGAGAAAAGGAATATTTTCATGTTGGTAAGAGAGTACGTGGATATATTTTCATGGTCTTATGATGATATTAAGGCCTATGAACCAAAAATAATTAACCATGGGATACTATTACTAGAGGGAATCAAACCCTTTAGGAAGAGATTGAGGTACATGAACCCCAAGGTGGCGCCCACAATTTTGAAGTAAATCCAAAAGTTATATGAAGAAAGGATCATTGAGCCAATCAGATATTCTCACTGGGTATCCAACTGTGTAACGGTAAGAAAAAAATCAGGTGAGTTTCACATTTGTATTGATTTTAGAAATTTGAACGGTGCATGTCTCAAAGACAACTACCTCTTTCCTAGAATGGACCACATTCTTCAAGAAGTGACTAGATCAAGTATGATTTACATGTTGGACAATTTCTCTCATTACAATTAGGTATTTTCTAATAAGGAGAGGTATAAGAAAACTTTTGTTACTCCTTGGGGAAAGTATTCATATATTTGTATGCCTTTTGTTTTGATGAATGCTAGTGCAACCTTTCAATGTGATATGGATTATGCGTTTTTAGGTTATTTGTTTAAATTCATAGTAGTATATAAGGATTACTTGATTGTTTATTCAAAAAATAGGAATGATCATGCTAATCGTTTGAGGAAAAGTTTTGACAAGTCCAGGTCTCATGGTATGTCTCTCAACCAAAATAAGTTGCTTGGGCACATTATATCCAAGGAGGGTGTAAGGATAGACCCTGAGAGGGTCAAAGGTGTTATGGATATCCCACTCCCATCTAACTTGAAGTTATTCAACCATTCTTTGGTAGAATTAACTCCGTGAGGCCGTTTGTTTCTAACTTTATGGAGATATCCAATCCCATATATGATATGTTGAAGAAAGATATAAAACCCCAAGGCCAAGCCCATAATTTTTAATCATGATTTGTAAACATGTTTCATAGGCTGGTGAGCCAAGTAATGATAATGTAGGAGGCTTATGTGATAGTTGGGCTAGATAACCTAGGATGCTAAGGCTAGGAGCCTGTTTTTTATATGTAAATATTTAAATCATTAATATAAAATCATCACTATGTGTAGATCGACCACGATGAAAGAGTATGGGGGATGAGGCTCCACTAGGATGGGTAAGGGAGGGGGATGAGAGGATGAAAAAAGGGGATAATCTTAAAAGCTTAAATCCCAGAGAATAATATATATTATTATTTTAAATGTTGTGAGGAGGATATGAATTTATCCTAAGTTACTTTGGGGAGGGGTAACGACTTCCAAATGGAGAGGAACGCGATTGATGAGCGCCATGTGTCATCTCAGTCACATGCAAATATATGTGGGGATTTTGACTGTTTCGAGGATCCTTTTTGTCCTTCTTTCCACTGACACATGTAGCTAATAGGGGGTAGTAAAATGTTGAATGCCATTGTTGAACCCTCAACCATCCTGAACCTCTGCAATGAACCCAAATTGTTATCTTGTTGAACATGTACCATATGGGTTTCCTGTGTTTCTCCTGGCAATTTATCCCATGATTTCATCCTTAGGATTCTTATCATCCATTGTGAAATTCACGCATGCATCAAACAAACATGCAACCAAAGCCATGTCTATCATTGTGAACCTCTGTAATTCGTTGATTCATCCCCTTGCCTTACCCAATTTGTTTTTGCGGTTTGAACAGGTGATTTTTCAGGCCCATGGTCGAAGAAGAAGGTTTTCAGGCCTGTGGGAAATTCTCTCTAGGTGAGAGAGTTTGTTGCGGATGTGATTTCTCCTGGAGGGAGTGTAGTAGAAGCTATAGAGCTCATAGAATTCATGTCCATCCTGTTGTTGAAGCCTTGGAAGGGAGGTGGAGCAGTCGATATACTATGTGCCAGTGAAGGTGTATACTCCTAGGGTGGGACATGCATGTGCAGAATGAGAGTCTGTGAGAGGTGGGCGTAAGTGGCATCTTGGAGGAAATCTTTCCTGTTTTCCTTTCCTATCCTAGGAATACCTTTCCTAGTGGAGTTTAGTCCCATCTCAAGGGTGACCCACCGTTGAGAGTGATGAGCAGTGTGGTCTAAGGTTGGGAGGTTTGTGGAAGGTTTGTACACATTCGGTGCACTACAATTAAGAGATAAGTATCATTTTTGTGATAATGATGTATTTTAGTGTATGTCTATGATTCTTATAATAATATCATGTGTTTCGCTGCATGTACGTTTCATGTTATCTTTGTTTATTTCTGTTAAGTTTATATGTGATTTATTCCGCAAAGATCTATGGCTGTTGTTGCCTAGTAGGTCTATGTCTGGACATGGATAGTTTTAATTACCTATAAAAAAGATTGATACTGTGTGTGTCTAGCATGGCATTGTCCTTGATAAGGGTGGCCGAGGGATGTTACAAAAGACGATAACCTCAAGTGGAGTGATGAAGCCAAGAAGGATTTTGACGACATTAAATAAACTTCGTGTCACTCACTTATTCTTATTAGTCCTGATTATGTTAAATATTTTCAAATTTTCTCTTTCACTTCTAATTCAACTATGGTTGTTGTGTTATTGCAGAAAATAATGATGGATTGGAGTAGTCCATAGCCTTCAAGAATAAGTCCTTACAAGGAGTAAAATTTAACTACAAAATGATGGAGAACCAATCCTATGCCCTCGTGAAGGGATTGCCCAAATTTAGGCCTTACATTTGGAACTCGTGCATCATTTCTTAAGTCCCCCACACCATGGTCAAGTACGTTTTGGTTCAAAAGGATTGTAATGGAACTAGGGGGAGGTGGATTGATAATATCTAAGAGTATGAATTATAAGTGGGGCCTACCAAGCTGGTAATAGGCCAAGGTTTAGCAATAATGATGGTAGAGAAGAACATGGAGTCTATCGAGGATCGAGAGGTAATTTCTTAGGTAAATCTCTTAACCGATCCATTAACTATTTCAGATTGGTATCAGGATATCATTTATATTTAGAAAAATTTTCATATCCCCCTAACTTTACCAAGATGCGGAGATGATCTTTGCAACTTCATGTTGTCAAGTATTTCTTTTGGCAGGGATGATTAGCATTGAGGAATCTTGAAGGAATGACCTTTTTGTGTGTGAAATTTGATGATTCCAATGAGTTGTTAAAAGAGATTCATTCAAGAGTGCGTGGTGGGAATTTTTCCTATAGAATCATTGCACACAAGATTATGCAACCATGCTACTATTGGAAAACATCTTTTAGAGATGCACACTATTTTGTTTGAGCATGTGAGGCATTCCATAGATTTGAAAGAAAGCATAAGCTTCCTACTTTTCCTTTGGATCCATCCATTGTGGATGCCCCTTTCTAGCAGTGGGGTCTTGATTTTATTGGGAAGTTTTCATAGAGTTCTAGTGCAGGTCATCCATGGATACTAGTATCCATTGATTACTTCACCCAGTGGGTGGAAGAAGTTCTCCTCAGGACATATTCCAGTGATACTATTATCAAGTTTTTGGAGGACAATATCCTCAACACATTTGGTGTCCCACAGAAGATCATGATTGATAATGCTAGTGTGCTTTGACCAGTTGATTTACTGTCATTTTTTTCTCAGTATGGTATTACTTTGGCCCCTGCGACCAATTACTACCCACAGGGAAATGTTTTAGTATAATCAAGTAGAAATAAATTGATGAGGATAATCATAAATACAGTTGGGGAAAACAAGAGAGATTGGGATAGTTGTCTCAAATTTGATTTATGGGTGGATAGAATCACACAAAAAAGATGAATTGGTAAGAATCCTTTTAAGCTGGTTTATGGATTAAATGCATTCTTTCCTATTGACATGAATTTTTCTACATATAATCTATTAGGGAAATTTTCCACCAACAAGGAAGCATTGCAAAACCACATTCACGAGTTGGTGCAACTAGAGGAAGATAAAATTATAACATATATAAAATTTACAGATTATCAAGAACATAACAAAAAGGTATATGAAAAAAAGGAAAAAGGAAAGAAATTTCAAGTTGGTGATATGGTCTTGTTGTGGGACAAGAAAAACGAGAAATCATGTGACCATGACAAGTTTGAAAATATTTGGTTGGGCCCATAGATCATTGATTCATCAGTAAGTCATAACACATTTTAGCTGGTGGATTTGGAGGGTGAACTTATAGGGCTTCCTGTCAATGGGTAGTGCCTAAATTTATTCTTTCAATGAGGGAAATAGTCCCAAACAATTTTGGGGTTTTTGGGTAGTGTTAGAGTAGGTCATTTCCTTTTTTGCATTCTCTTTTCAGTATTTTAGCTTGCTGATTTTATGTAGTTTTTAGGACAACAATCCATATTTCCCTTGTAGTATCTTTTCCATTCAGTATTTTACTTCAATCTTTGCTTAAGTGTTGTTAGTTTCTTCCTATTCATACCAGCATGTGGTTGTGTCTTGTGTGTATTTCCTTCCATAAATAAATGGTTGTCCACTAGTGTTTTTGATGGGTCAAAATTTAAATGTCTACCTTATGCACGTCGAGGCTTTGTGTCTATCATTAGAGTGAGCTTGGATGGGGCATTCATTTTACATTGTTCATGTAGAATTGATCCTTTAGTATGGGTATTTTGAGGAGACATAGGAGTTTCCTGAATCATTCTTATGTCTTGTCTCCTCATATCTTATCATTCAATCTTCTTCTTTGAGTTAGTCATCCCCCCATCCAACATATGGATATAGTACCTGATCCCTTCATCTTCATATTATTGAGTTATCACTTCATGCTAAGGGAAGAGAGACATCATTTCTCTTTTTTTCATCAGGTCATGTTGTTTCGACTTCAAAAAATTATCTACATATCTCCCAGAAGTAGAGCACTTTCATAATCATTAGCCTCATATGTGGTTATTTCACATCTTAGAAGGTTGAGTAACATTGGGCCTCGATTGGATGATCCTTATCACTTCTCAACTTCATAAAATATTTCACAGTGTCAGGTTTTTCTCTTACCTTAGGACCCATTGACATTATTGGTGGTGTTCCTTCACATTTCATAGGTGTTTACATTACTGACATTTGTTGAAGTGACTCTCTTCCTTGTGTCAACATCAACACATTTACCACAGGGAGGAGTGTACATATGGGGTGGTAGAAGGTAACAAATTTGGATGAAACCACTTACATTTCCTTTTTCAGTTGGGGGATTATATAGTTTGACTCCATGGCCCATTGGACATTCTTTCGTACTACATGTCATCTTATAGGTTTTTCTTGATCAACTTACAAGGCCTCTTCTCATTCAACACATTTATACGATTATTATTGGTACATATTTATTCAATTTTTACAGAGCATCATTGGTACATCCTACAGAGTTCTCATAGAGCATCATTTTAGTTTTATGGACATAGAGATTATTATGGTTCTTGACATCCCACAGGGGAATCTCATCCCCTTGAGTCACCATTAATAATCCCTATATTTTCACCCTTGAAAATCTTGAGGGTTAAGACCCATCATGCACTATTTTGACTAGAATTATGAGATTCTCCGAGAGTTTAGAAGTTATGGTTAGCATATTTTGGTTCCCACAAGAGACAAATATATGATCTATACATGGTTTTTTGGTTCATATTTAGATTTGACTTGGTTTCCATGCATTTTGAGAGAGATTTCTACATATAGAAGGCATTCCTACTTTTTGGGAGATATGGTTTGAGTGTATCTCTTGAAAGTTTGGAGCAGTTATGATCATACAGGGAGAGCTCTTACATGATTCTAGGCCCAATAGCACGTTTCCATGTGACATGCAAGAACTTTCTAATTTTAGCAGTTTGGGTTCCAAGCCCCAGATTTAAATTTTGAGCACATATTGTTGATCCTTGAAACATTTAGAGTCTTTTGGATCTTTTCTGGGTTCATTTGACACATTTTACTATTTTTAACAGGTTTAGCACCAGGGCTCGCAAGCCAATTATTATTTAAAATTCATATCCCTTACGGAAAAACAAGTTCAATGAGTATAAAGTCAAAGGAATTCAAACAATTTTCTATTTTTAGTAGTGTCTATTTTTAGACAGTGACATGTGGAAGTGTTCTCCTAGTCTTCCTAGATGATGTGGACAGTTTCCTAAAATTTAGGAGTTGTATTCTATTTTTAGAAATTTCTATATTTAGAAGGTACAATTATCATCCATGTAGTGCAAAGAGGCACCCTCATAGGTCGACATGTGGCATATCTAAAGGGTGATGTGGCATCCACCTAGCATAGAGTGCATTTTCCCAAGACTTGAGCATATAATAAATTAATTAATTGAAATAAGGGAGTCACACAAGTGGGCCTAAATTTAGCCGTATATTCCTCCCTGTAATCAGCTCTCCATTTTCCATGCATAACCTCCATAAAATTATCCTTCAATTGAGTTTAAACCATAATTTCCTAAAAATTAGGGAAAATTTTACTTAGCCATAACTCACTCATTCTTTTGTTAAAATTAGAAATAATACATGCATCTGAGAGCTAATTTTAGCCTCCATTCATTACTCCCACTCTATTTATCCTAGGCGCACAGTCCATTCACGCATTCTCTCTTTCCATCTCTCTAAGTGTGCCCTCTTCTCTCTCTCACATGTTGGTGCATCTATTAGCCGACTCTCACTCATCCCCTTCCATGTCATATCCACTTGGACTAATATCTATTCTTGGCTACTCTCATGCACCTATGTGCCTTATTTAGCCTTTCTCCTCAACACTTGGCTTCATTATTTACTCATCTTCATCCTCAACTGCACCCTCCTAAGTTTAGGGTGCATTCTTCCTCTCTAATGCACATTTAACCCTCATGAAAACTCTCACATACACTCACTCATATCACACTAATCACATATCGCTCTCCCTCATGCACTTAACTTCTATTTTTAGCCACCTATGAGACCTCTTCTTTTATCCTTGAGATATGCACCCCCTTGGCTATATATTGGATGGTTCACATGTGTTATTGGCAGGTTCATTGTAGCAACAACATAGTGTCTTTCTCATTCTCCTCTCTCTTCTTGTCTAGCCTAATGGCTCTTCTCTGAACAAAGAAATCATTGTACAAGTTGTAGGCTTTCCATGTGTGGCGCAATCAACTCTCTTGTAATATTGATCAATAAAGAAGTTTGTTTGTATTCAAACCTCTTTTCTCGGTGGTACTATGGTAACAAATTTACTGACTTAACGAGAACTGTGACCTAAAAATGAGAACTTTGGCCCAAAAAACCCATATTTTTTCATAAAAAACATGAAAATCAACCTCCAAATCAAAAAATGGTGCTACAGGTAGCACCATTTTTTCAAGCAGGGTCAAAATTACAACATTTTTCAAGCATGGCCTTCAAAACTCATATAGTAGCTCAAAAAAACCTTAAAATCAACGCCTAAATAAAATAAATGATGTTACATAAAGAAAAATGTTTTTTTTAAATGTTAAAATTATAGATAATTTGAAATCGTATTTTTATCAGTTGGTACCATCAAAACCAAAACCTCAAAATCAACCATCAAATTGAAAAGTACTACTACTGGTTGTTGATACTGAGAGGGGGGTGAATCTGTATCAAGTACAATTTAAAACCTTTTTCAATTTATACTTAAACCATTCAACTATATCCAATGAGAAATGAACAATAGTATAAGAGTTACACCAATACACCACAATATACCATGCACAATATATGATAAATAATCAATAGTTATTGTTCAAGGGAAGTAATAACTTCCAAAGGTAGCTACAGATTCCAAATGTAAAGGGAGGGATAAAACTCCAATAGGAAGATATAATCCTCCAATATCAAGGTAGAGTTGAACTCTCCATCCTTGCCCCTTCCTTCCACCCAAGAATATATGAGAGATAATAAAACTTTACATTAAATCATCACCATCAACCAATAATTGCATAAAACCTGATAATGCTTCCTGAGACTTCTTCAATTTTTGCAATTCTTCAATTCTCGGAGTACTCTGATCCTATAGATAATATTACTAAATGTGTTATCTGAAAATCCTCCAATTTTCACTCCTTGAATCCTCCCCAAAAAGAGGTTATAGAAATAATGGTAGACTTTATTCTATTCTGGTCTATTCAGGAGAGTGAACTTTCACAGAATGCCTCACACACAATAATTAACATCCGATTCTGAAAATCACACACAAGTTATTACAATATGTACTCTCTCCAATGAAATTTTTCCCACTTCATTTGGATTCTCTATGAATAAGTTATGCCTATTTTACCCAGAACACATGTTTATTGACTAGCTTCAGGACTGGTCACAAATCCCATCTTCCACAGAGTGTATCTCTATAGATATAGCAAATCAAGAGCTGAAATTTTTACCAGAGGTACCTTGATATGTCTTCTCAATACCATAGTGATTTCACCATCTGAATCATTATAGAAAAAAATTTATAGCAAAAATGGTAAGATGACCTGAAAATAACATACCTTAGAACACATCACCAAAATACTTCATCTTCCCTTGAAATCCGGCCTTCTTTACTTATTATTTCCTCTGAAATTTGACTTGTATCAAAATGAATGTCTAATTATGTTTATTTATACCATTTATGTCACTTCATTTAAACATTAGGGCCGATCTAACACTTTCTTATTTTGTAATTCTTTTCTTTAATTATTTTTAGGGCCTACATGTACTTCCTTCTTCAATTCACTTTGTCATCTTCAAAAATTCATTTCTCCTCAACCATGAGGATCCATGTGACGTGACACATACCACTGGAAACAACATTANNCCAACAATCTCCCCCTTTGTAATTGATGGCAACACTCATGCTCCCCCTATCATCATGATCCCAATTTTCTCCCCCTTTGACAACAATGGAAAAGGTTAGGGATGATCCCCCTGAGTTTAATGGAAAAATGTAACTCTCTTCTTTGGGGCTGCTCCCCCTGAACATGTGGCACTCAAGAATACTTCATCCTTAGTTTTGGTCTTTAGGACTTTTTCTTCCTTAGAATCCTTTTGTGTGGCTTATGTCTTCTCTCTCTTCTTCATGTCTAGGATGTATATGTTGTTCGTTCTTCTTGTTGAAGTTGCAACCAATCTTCCTGAGTTATTTTCTCTTATTTTACATTTTCGGGAATCAAACATAAGAGTGTATCCTTGATCACACATTTTACTAACACTGAGTAGATTATGATTCAAGTCTTCAACCAATAGAACATTCTTTTCTTCTACATTTTTCTTCCAAGATCAACTACAACTTCTCCAATTATTTTGG
>JASDQU010014035.1:119495-129859 GCA_032191745.1 Picea mariana | reverse complement strand
AATACTTAAGCTTGTGCTTAAGTGTCCTCTTCTAACTTGGTGTCTTTTTCTCATACAAATTTACCAAGGTATCCATACATTCCTTGGCAGTCATTAACGAAGTCATTGTTGGCATTATATTGTCTTTGACTGAGTCAAAGATAATTCGCTTGGCCTTTGCTTGATTCTGCCTACAAGCCACTCTTCCTATATTAGAGGTGGGTTCCTCCATTACTGAAGTCACATACTGCTCAAGATCATGCTCCTGCAGGATATTCATTATCCTGAGCTTCCACACATTGAAGTTGGAAGCTCCTTCAAGCCTATCCTCGGCCCTGACCGAAATGGAAAATGCCATGCAACTCACGCTGGAAACTGATCAAGCTCTCTTGGATCTGTGTGTACCTTGTTCCTGCACTTCAACAAGCTCTTTCACACCCTTAGCTCTGATACCATGTTAAATTATCGAGCTTGATTCAATATGCGGATTATTTCTTTAATTCTTCAACACTTTGATTCCAGCTTAATACATTTCAACAAAACAGAATCATAACTGAATAGCAATAACCATGTAGATCCACAAGCATGCACATCAACAACACATATACCCTGGGGAAACCCTATACAAGGAGAAAAAACCCAGCAAACAATCTTCCTTTATTGCAAGTAATATGTAAGATCATGTACAATAAACCACCATGAAAAGTACCTGATTGTGTGACCAGCAAACAACAAAAACTTCATTGTCCTTTACTACCAATAATAAACCAGCGCTATTCACTATCTTTGTTGTTGATATACACCAGCAATATTCATTGTCTTTGTTGCTGATATAAACCAGCACCATTCACTGTCTTTGCTGCTGATGTACACCAGCACTTATTCAATGTCTTTGATGTTGATATACACCAGCACTTATTCGTTGTCTTTTACCCACTATGTAGAATAACAAACAGTAGTACTATCATACGCTGCCACCTCTTGTTCACTATGTAACACAACAGTACTAGCCTCCTTCACTGCCTTGTCTCCTTCACTCTTGCATTGCATCATAAGTGAATGAGGAAAGGGGGTCGAACTCTGTATATATAAGGCGCGGGAGAGTGAACTCAAATTAGTAAGAGCCTGCATGTCTTTACAACTCAAATTGTAACTTGACTTGACTAACTTTTGCATGACACCTTAACATGCATGCATGCAACTTGACATGCATGCAACTCGACATGCACCTTGACATGCATGCAACTCCGACATGCAACTTGACATGCATGCAACTCGACATGCAACTCGACATGCAACTTGACATGCATGCAAAGGAACTCAACATGCACCTTGACATGCATGCAAAGCAACTCGACATGCACCTTGACATGCATGCAACTCTGACATGTCAACTTGAGTTTGACACTTCAAACTCGACTTTTACAACTTGAGTTAGACAACTCGAATTAGACATTCAACTCGACTTTCTTTTCATGGTGGATAAGGTTACATGTGCCAATGCACTAGATCAATACATTTACATTATTTGCACAAGGAAGATTGTTTGTTTCTAGCTCATAGGAATTTTACATTCAACCTAACTTTGGCTAGTTGCCTTGACTTTTGCTCATGGCTCACAAGGCTTGACTAGGCTCACAGAGATTGTATGTCCCCCCTGACTTTTGCACTAGTCTGTCTATGCTCACAGAGGTTGTACATTCCCCCTGAATTTTGCACTAGACTGTCTATGCTCACAAAGGTTGTATGTTCCCCCTAACTTTTGCAATAAACTTACATCTCGACTTTTGTCTTAGACTTACAAGACTTATTCCTTTGCCTTGGCTAGACTCACAAGATCATCTAGCATCTCGTTCGTCCTAACTTTTGGTTTGACTCACAGAGGTTGTACATTCCCCCTAGCTCTTGTCAATACCTCACAAGACTGGTTGACTCTCCAAATCTCCCTGGCTAGCCTCAGGGTGGCCCACATGGCCTCTCATTGGAGAATGACTGTCGATGCTACCAAATTTAACACTCCAAAGGACCAAGGCTCATATCCATGCAAAATACATCGTCCAAGAAGGGGCTCAAGTGACCCAATGTAACCATCAATCCAAGGGCATGTACACAAGTCCAATACAACATAAGAAGTGAGTCATGTCAAATGTAAATGCCATTAGGTAGATCACATTAAGCATCATCTTCAAACTTCACAATAACTCATAGAATCCATGCAATTTGTGAAGTTTAAGTATGGGAGGGTCATCATTAGCCCCTATTACACGTGTCAATACCCCTGAAGAGAAGTATTTCCCAAGAAACCCATCAAGGAGCATTTATAATGATAGATGGTATGGTTTGGGGTTTAACTTCATGAGTGGTATTGCATAATCATGCGAGGTTATGTAAGATAGTCATCCACATGAGCACCTTTCTAATGAGGGAGTGCTTATGCACTGAGTTGCCCTTTCCTCCACACTATGTCTTTTTGAACCCCTATTTTCCTTTTTTCTTTATTCATTTAACCTTTTTCTAGCTTTTGACTTTTGTTTTGCTTCATTTAGTCCTTTTTAGATATGCATTCATTGCATAGGACTTGAGGTGATGGCCTCATAGCGAGAAGGCATTGTTCATGCTTTGTTTCCTTTGGTTCTTTGTCATTTCTTTTCATTTCATTTTGCTTTGCATTTTGATTTTAGCATATTGGTCTTTTCTTCTCGTTTTTTATATTAAGTTGCATCAACCTCGAGCATTCAAGCTCCTCCTCATGGGATTATGGAGCATGAACCTATATGTGACATATGACAACCAACCCAAAAGCAAGGACAACAAAAATCATGAAAGATGGAGACTGTTATGTATGGAATGAGATGTGGACACGTTACCCCTATCAAAGCCCCCCAATGGTACAACTCTACCCAAGAGTGACAACACTTATCTAGTAGATGATGATGACCACCAAGGTGAAACAACACAAAAGGCACAAATTTAGAGCATCATGATTTGTTATCCAACTCAACCCATGGTCACTGCCTTCATGACAAGTACATAAGGCATTAACACTTAATATGAGCAATGAAACAAAGTACCCCGTATATGTCAAGTATCATAGTCATCAGATGAGAATGAGCTAAGCAAATGTGGGAAGCATCATTAGTCGACTTCCTGTGGAGAACCAAGGATCTCGTCGATAGAACTATTCTCTGTGATATGGATCATAAGGTGAGATAAGATAATTTTATTAATGTCCGACTAATGACCACAAAAGTAGGTCAAGGGGATTGTTGAGTACAATGATGTCATTACAAAGCAAGAGTGCCAAACCCTCTCCTATAAAAGGAAAGATGCAGAAAATAAAGTGAAGTAAGGTATAGTAGTAGGGAGTGAGATCTAAGGTGAGGCATGAACAACCCTCGACCCAAGCTCGAAGAATTGCTCTGAAGAGGAGATGTATCGTAGGAGAAGATCCAAGAACAAGAGGAACCAGAGGTAATGAAATAGGGTTGTCATGGAACGAACCCATCTCTCCTACTATCCGAGGCCGAATGAAGAAAGAGTAGTATAGAAGGATATCATGAAACTCAACTACCATGTATGTTTTGCACCCTTCAATGAGCTTCTCTCCACTTGTAAGAAACAAGTCATCTACATACAACACCAAAACAAGCAGATCAGATCCAACAAATATATAATACAAGTTAGGATTTGCTTCGCTTTTGGTGAAGCCCATACTCTGCAAGTATCCATCTATCCTAGAATACCATGCTCTAAGTGCATGCTTGAGTCCATACAAGACTTTCTTAAACCTGCAAACATGGGATATTGTACTACTCTCCTGCTCTTCACTTGAAGGCTATTGTACTACTCTAGAAGTCACTAGTGACCCTAGCTCAACCTTCGAAGCTTCCAACTCCCCATCCTCTATCATTGGTATAGGCTCATGGAACTTCCTAGATGCAAAGTCTTCCTCAAACTTTACATCCCTGCTCACCACTATCTTCCTCTGCTCTGAAATATAGACCCTATAGGCCTTTGAAGTAACCTACAAATAAACCCTTCCTACTAGAGGATTCCAACTTCGTTCTCTTTTCTATCGATACATGGATATAAACTGGATAGCCAAAGATGTGGAAATGACTCACCTCTTGCTTTACACCAATGAATGCCTCCTCTGGTGTCTTGTCCTCCAAGATCCTGTGATGACACCAATTTTGAATGTAGATTGTTGTGTTGCATGCCTCTACCCAAGAAACATCGACAAATCCTAATCATGAATCGCGGCCTTAGAAACCCCGATGACCTTTCAATTCTTCCACTCTGTAACCCCATTCTATTGTGGGTTTGTACAAAATAGTCAACTCTCTCTTGATTCCTGCCTCCTTGGAAAAACCCTCAAACTCCTTGGAGGCATACTCATCCCCATTGTTTGATCTTAAGACTTTGATCTTCTTCCCTGTCTGGTTTTCAACTAAAAATTTGAACTCCCAAAACCCACTAAAGACCTCATCCTTGGTCTTTAGGAAATAGATCCAAGTTTTGTGATAAAAGTCATCAATGAAGGAAACATAGTACACGCTTCCTGAAATTGATGCTATTGACATTGGTCCATAAGCATCCAAATGCACTAGGTCTAGAATCTCCTTAAACATATGCTCGCAGCTTGGGAAAGCAACTTTGGCATGCTTGCCAAGCATGCACCCTCTGCATACTACATGTTGCTCAATACTGAACTCTGGAAGACATGTGACTGTCTCCCTTAGAATAGGCAACACCTTGTGATGCAGGTGTCCCACCCTCTTGTGCCACAACTCACCCAAGCTATCACTATTATGAACTAGGACTCAAATAGGTTTACCCTGCAACCTATAAGGATTACCTTCTCTAACCCCTATTACTTGAGTTGTATATGAGCTAGATTCATTCAACATAATAAGGACGTGTTGGTTTTTGAACTCCATAACATAGCCTTTATCCTCCATACATAACTGAAATCGAAGCAAGTCCTTCTTGAGCCCTAGAACAATCAAAACATCATCAAAATCTAAAGAGTTACCTAACTTGCATTGGAAAGGAATAGTATCAACTCCTGTTACACAATACTTGGCATCATCACCAAGCTCAATCTTTATGCTTGAGTCCTACTTCATTGGACTAGAAAATAATTGTCGAGTTGATGTCATATGACGAGACGCCCCACTATCCACATACCACGCATTCCTAGGAACCGTGTTCATAGAAAGGCAATATACCATCAAGAAATCTTTCTCGAACTTGTCAGCAAACTCATTCATCTCAGTTTCTACAAAGGTTGCTACTTGCTTCTACTACCGCTTCCCTTTACCCTTCTTCTCTAGACGATGTGATGCATAATGACCGTGCTTATGACAAATGAAGCACTTGATTTTACTCAAGTCCTGGTCGTGAGGCTTACTACTCACTCTTTCCCTTACCCTTGTTGGGTCATTTACCTCTGCACTTATTTGTCTAACCAAATAGGGCTAGGTACTTGTCGTCACCCTTCTTGTTGGCCTTTGACTCCATCCGAGTTTCCACCTAGATATAGTCATCCCGCAACCTTTCAAAGTTAGGAAGGTTCTCACAAGCACAAATACCTTTGACAAATGGTTCCCATGAGGCTAGGAATCCATTCGATGCCATTTTCACTAGCTCTACATCCGCAATCTTCTTCCCATCTACTACAAGTTGATCATGAATATACGTGACCTTCCTAAGGTAACTAGTAAATGAATCTAATCCGATCATCTCTATGGATCTGAGTTTGTTTCGCAATATCACCTTTTTGTTTATGTTCTCACTCTAGTAGAGGCCAACCAGGGCACCGAACATTTCCTTTGCAGTTTTCTTCTCGAATATATGAGGGATCAAATGATCATTTATGGCATCCATGATCATTCACTTGGCCTTCACTTCCTTCTTGTGAACTTCCAGTTGATGTGTATATGTAGGCAAAAGCACAACATCCTTGACAATATCCCAGAGATCATTCTCTTCTAATAATAGTGTAACTCACTTTCCATGACAAGAAATTTGAGGTGCCATCCAATCTATCCTCAGGCCATCTCTAAGATTTAATGCACAAACTCCCATATCTAAAAATTAGTCCTTAAAAGAAATATCGTATACCTCTAATAGATGGTCCTTTTCGGCAATTGATTTACAGGTCTAAACCCTTGAGAATCTCAATCAAAGAAAATCTTTGATACCATGTAAATTATTCTAGCCTATGCGATTGCTCTCCTAATGTTCTGTCATAAATAACTCGAAAGAAAATATATTTAAGAGCAGAAAATTAAATTTTTGAACATTGCATCAATCACACAACAGCGGAAGAAATAAAACACATATACGAGGATTTCTCCTTCTAATTAGCTTTCCATTCCTTTAATCAAAGCTTATAAGGTGACCTTTGCAGCCTACTTGTGTCGGCAAATGTACGATCAATAAAATTACCTCAAACAACAATGTAGGGGGGCTCTGTAAAAGAAGATACAACTACAACAATACGACCTACTCTATTACTGCTTTTCTTGGACAACAAATTGCTCTTTCTCCCCTCTCAACACTAAAGCACACTCCAGCAATACAGTGTACGGCTAGATCTGAAGATGTACGACCTATGCATAAAGAAAAGATGGCTACAGTAGCGCTACGGCATATGCGGCCTACTAGCATCTTGTTGGTCACTTAAGCAATTTGCCCTTCTTCTCCTTGAATGCACTCTTCCTTCCTCCAACTCTCTTGCTCTCTTCTCATGTGAGATCAACCTCTCCTATCTTGTCCTCTTTATGCTTTGAGAGAAATAATTAATCTCCTCAATCTTAGCTGCCACCTATCTCAATCTTGAGATGTACGACTAAGATTAAATCCTAATTTAAGTCACTAATATTCTAGAACTTCTAGATCATTTCATTTAGATCCCTAAGACTAATTTAACTTCAAAACATTAGACTTTCACTTTTATTTTTATTTTTCATGTGAAAGTACAAGACAAAATTAATGACTACCTTAACTTCAAAACATTGAGCCTATCACGTAGAAAATTTGGCCCCTCCTTCCCACACCCCCGGTTGAGTGAAGGAGCATGCTTTCGAATTCCTCATTTCCTTACATCCTCGGATCATTACCGTGGTAGATGTTGTTGGCCCAAGTCTTCGCCTTTTCGATCCAGATGAAATTCGGCGGTAGGTGCATCGATCGACAGAAATTGCTCTTAGTGACACATCAGATCAAGGCTTGCGGAGCGAATTCGGTAGGAGCTGCTTGCCCAGTCAACTTCAAAACATTAGACTTTCACTTTTATTTTTATTTTTCATGTGAAAGTACAAGACAAAATTAATGACTACCTTAACTTCAAAGCATTAGACTTTCACTTTTATTTTTATTTTTCATTTGAAAGTACAAGACAAAATTAATGACTACCTTTCCAATGTGGTTGCCAACGAAATGACTTGAACCAGTTCATGCACATTCACATTGAAACTTGTGAAAGAAGTTCCTATTAGAGCTACATTTTTAACACCTGCATTAAGTACGAGCGCTAGTGCATGACATCGATGCAAAAAGGAATATGACCTTCGCAAGTCATACAACTAGAGGAAGCAATCAAAAGTCCACCTCCAATCCCACCAAAATGGCCCTAGCATTGCAATATTTACCTTGGACGCATCCTTCTAAAGGATGAACCCAACAACCTCAATGATAGTTGATCGTTCCGTGGGGAAGCAAAGCATGCTTGCCCAACAAAGCACACCAATCCTTCCAAGAACACATCATTGAATCCCACAAGCACTACCAAAAGAAGATGCCCTTGCTACTCAGACGACAAGCCTAGAAATGAGGGAGCTCTACAGTACAAGAACCCTATAACCTCTAGCTCTAAATAGGTTATCACGCTAAATCCCAACCCGCTCTCTCACATTTGTATTCCATCTTACCAAACCTGCTATTATCTTCCAAGTTGTCCATATACTCTTAAGAACAAATAAGCCTACAACCTGAAATAGCTTGGGAGAGAAAATAATGTTGCACAAGCCGAAACAAACCCGAACCTTGCCTACATGCTAAGTGATAAGCAACCAATGGTACAATAACACCTACGAGGTAGTGCCCCCCTCCAAGTAATGTACCACCATTTGGCAACAAGGATGCTCCCCTGGGTAGCCACCTCAATCAATCCTGGCCCCCCTCATCCTTGGGCACGACACACACATCCCATGGGATCATTGAAAGGCCCCTCTCACCACCATATTTCAACCATAGGTAAGATCGTAAAATATACTCCAAGCGTCGATAGTGAGCTTGACTCTACAACCAACAGGAGACATAATAGATGTGAGAAGCCTGAAGAAACCATCCCACCAATATCAATTTCCTAGCAAACAAAAGTCTTTATAATGCTAAAACTGAAGCTTGTTCTAAAATTGTTGAAGACACCAATCACACATGGCAACAAGCGAGAGACCCACTCCATAAGGAATGCCAAGATATTGCATAATGACCCCTAGCCGAACATAAATCCAAGCTACAAGAACCCATCCAAGGGGACTAGCCAATTCGATCAAACCAAAAGTTTGTCTTATGATCACTAGCCATCACACCTGAAGCTGCACAGAAAAGATACAAACATGCTCAAGCACCATCTATAGTCCTCGTCCGCCTAAACAAATAAGAGAGAGTCATCTACAAAGAGATTATTAACTATCTCTAACACTCACATGTTGCTCCAACTAATTTTATCAGAACCAACAAAACCAACCAATTGGATCAATTCCAAAGGGCTTCCATGCAAAACCAGTGGTCCCAACTAAAAATGGTCGGTTTCATGACTCAACACATTGATTTCATACATAACTAGTATTTTTGGTCTAAACTAGTCGGTTTTGTATGGTGCATGAAGGCACTTCAACCCACAAAAACAACTTTAAAATTTAATAAAACCTAAACCCTAAACATACCCCAAAAAAATTTATCAAGGAGCACACTAGCCCCCCACACCCCCCCTCCCAACCCCCTAGGTTGAGATGAGACTAAGTCTACATGCAAAGAATACAACACATATCCAACAATATGCACCCTTACTTGATATATACATGAGAAAACTTTTTTTGTGTCTAATGGTTTGGATTCACATGAATATTTTTTTAATCAAAATCTAAATATTTTATGTATTTTTTGGTCGACCAACTTTTGTTTTTGATTGTTTATCAGTGTTGATCATCTGATTCTAGTTTTTGGGGTCAATCAGTTTAGTCATTGATCCAACTCTAATAACATTGGCTCCAATCGCTACTTTGTATTTTGCTTTGGTTGTTGAAAGAGCCATTGAAGGTTGCTTTTTAACTACCCACATAATTACTCCACTACCAAGAGCAAAAGTTTAACTCATTGTATGTTTTCTCTCATCCATGTCCACTGCATAGTCTACATCTGAAAAACCATTCAACATGAAATTGTCATTCTTTTCAAGTACAATACCAAACTAAGATACATTTGATATACCTAAGTATTATTTTAGTTGCATTCTAATGTGTCTCCTTGGGGCAGTTTAAAAACCTCGACAACATACTAACTACAAAAGTTATGTCTAGTCTGGTTGTTGTAAAATATATCAATCCTCCTACAAGTTGACAATATATCAATTCATTATCTAATTTATCATCTTTCAAAAACTTTAGGTTTCCCTCCATTGGTGTTTTGCTAGGATTGCAATCTTCCATTCTAAACTTGTTTAACAATTCCAAAGCATACTTTGCCTATGAGATGAAAATCCTATTTTGTCATTGCCCAACTTCAATGCTTGAAAAATAACTTAGCAATCCCAAGTTGATCATGTCAAATGATTAAATCAACTCAACATTGTTACATGTAATGATTAAGTCATCAACATATACAACCATATTGATAATTTCTTCCACGTTTTCTTTGATATAAAAGTTAGGATCAAAGTTATTTCTCTTGAAACCGCTAAATCTAAGCTACTTACCAGTCTTTCCATACTAGGCTCAAGAGGTTAGATTTAGTCCGCACAAGCCCTTCACCAAATTGCATACCAGCTTTTCTTCTTCTTCAACAACAAACCCTTCAAGTTGCTCCATATACACTTCTTACAAATCTCCATTAAGGAATGCACTTTTGACATCGATTTCGTGTCCCTGCCATCCAAATTGTGCCTGTTATCCCCAATATCTAGGGATAACTAGGAGATCATGTCTCGAGGCCCACATGGTCCTAGACATGGAGTACCGAGAGCAGGAGTGACTTGAGCATGGCCCTGGAGGGCCCATCTTTCTTCTTTTCAGCCAGACTTGTCCTGTCAGCAGTACCAGTTTCCATCACTACCGGCCTGGGCTTGCATCAGAGAGGGCTCTTGCTCCATGAGGTAA